>JAQGCY010000834.1:0-13743 GCA_034700645.1 Xenylla mediterranea | reverse complement strand
AACTTTACAAAATTATTTTCTTGACAAATAAAATTATATACTATTCGAGAACTAATTCATTTTGGTATTGGTAGTCAATAGTCATACATTTAACTAAGCTTTTACAGGAAGCATTTGGATGATTTTTTTCACATTCAATTCATTCCAGATAAGGCAGAGCAGACAGTCAGAATAAAACTTAAAGTTTAGGAATTACAATTGGATAATTTTTTTAAGTAGTAAATAAAACAAATTCATGCAATTGGAGGTTTAGGCTTTTATAGTAAAATGTCTGGTCTACAAATACAATTACGGTTAAGAAAGAAAAGCCATATTTTCTTAGCTTCAACAGAAAGCCATAATAGATAATATCTTTTCTTGGGCCGATGCCAATAGTCAGCGTATTTCATAATATAGAGAAATGATATGTATTTATTTAATAGACGAACATTGAGCATAAGTCATATCATATTCGATATTCTACTTCCAATTTGCCCACTAACTTAATACAATTTATTATGATTATTGTCGATGACGACGTGGCAGTGATTGCCATTCAGGGAAATGGATCTTCACGTCTAGTCTAGTCCATGAGTTCTATCCTTCTGCATATATAACGAGTGGCTATTTCTACAATTACTATTTCGATTGATTTGCTATTAATATCTGGGCTCGAGCCTCGGAGTACCTAGATATAAATCGTGATTAGTTGTGGTTCTGAGCTTCTGAATTTTAGGAACAATAGAAGAACAGACTCCATTTTCCAACATCATACCAGTTAGTAAAGGAAACTGACCCATAAGCATAGGGTAAGCCCAAGAAAAGAGTCAAGTCAATGCATAAGCATAATCATTTTTATATCCATAATTATTATTATTAAACTAATGGCTTTAGTTTAGGTGTTATACATGATTTTTGCTTGTTAAAGTTATCTAGGATTCATGTTTAATGTTTATTCCTACCTATTTATTCCTATTTATGTTTATTTAATTAATGAATTTACTAAACTTACTAGCTTCAGTTCAGTTTCGCAATCGCACCCTATTCCAAGATTCCAACGAAAATTCAATGTAGAGTCAAGCGCTGTCTCTTGTAAATAGATTGAAACCATTTGTATCTCAAACGTGAGCTCGACTTGTTTCAAGTGTGGGAAATTCGTGTCACAATCTTACTTTCGAAACTTGAACGAAACAAAAACAAAACGAAAGCAGAAAAGCTGAAAAGCCTCGACTTATTGTTATTATACAAAGAAAGATGGGCTAATTAATGGACAGTGTCACGTCACCAGTTGACCAGTTCAAAGCTCAAAAAACCATCTGTCGTGTCCATAACCAAAGGAATTGGTATACAAATAACAATAAGTAAGTACTCCTAACCCTAAGGTCCCAACTCCTTATCAATCAACTAACTAACTTTACTTTACGTACGTATAGTTTTATAATATGTATTTAATTACAATTACTAATATTTCCTATTTATTATTGCAATTGCAGGTGAATATCGACATTTAGTCAATTCAATAAGAGGCTCGGCCAGGATAGCATAAGCTCAAGTTTTGCCTGAACATTTTACTAACTTCGTGTACAAACCAGTAGTAACTACAACACATTACCATGGATGAAGAACTTCTTGAGCTGCCTGATGAACAGGAACTGCTAGGTACCTTAAGTCTGGATCAACCTCTGCTCCGTGACTTTTCTAACATTGACGGGGATGGCCGCCTTCACCTTCTTCAATTGGATGATGTTTTTCGAATCTCTATTTCTACTATCAAATCTGAAATGGAAGCAGCCATGCATGAATATGACCGAATAATTGAGATGGGTTCAAGTTCTAGCCTACAACTACAATCAATTCTCCAGAAAATGAGGGATACGAAAAACAAGTTTGTCAGCGTTTGCAATTCCGAGGAAAACATGATGATTCAGCGGTTTAACATGGTGTATTCATCCAAACTTCACCTACATGAACTTCCTTTGCTCGTCGAAGCTCTTCCGCTTCCACGAGAGCCTGGTACTCCAGATTCTACAGACGTTTTGAGAGAGGAAAGTATAGAATCCCCAGAAGCCCCAGTCATCGAAAATGATGAGGATCTAAACCAAGAACAAGACTCTGAAGTCTTTACGAGCAATATTGAGAATCAAGCTGAAGATATGGAAAGTACATCTAGTTCTGCATCAACTTCTTCTCCGGAGCAAATCGTTGATTGTGTGGTTTCACTACCCCAAATGTCACCAGAATTAGTCCATATTTTGAAAACCGAAGGTAAATGCATCGTACCAACGGAATCGGAACAAAATGAAACTCAGCAGATTCAGTTAAATCGGGAAGAAGTAGAATCAATATTTGCAGCGGTGTGTCGGATAGAACGAGAGTGAGTTTATTTACTTAGTTTATTATTATTTGTTAATGAAGATTGTCATTATTCCGCCTCCTCGTCTCTCTTGGGTTGAGGGTGGACAATATTCAACGAGTAAATTAACAGTAATCATATAACTTCCACTGCATATTTTCTATTTTAGCTTAAAATGCAAAAAATTTACTGATCCTGTTCATCGCCCACTGGTTGAGTCTAACCATGAAGATGAGGATCAAGATATAGATCAAGAAGGAATAAATGACGAAGAGTCAAATAAAGATGTAGAGAGGCCACCACGAATTCGAGCACTAAGAGACAGAGTACTCGAATGGATAAATAGCAATGCTAATCAAGAGACTGACAGTGATAGCGATTGGAGTTATGAAGGTAAGAAACCGCTTAACCGAGTTGGTATTATATAATAAAGTAAATTAATTAATCGTTGTTTCCATACTTTATTGCACTAGAAGACTCCTTAGGATCTGACCATTTATCTTCAGACGACGTTTTGGATGGTATTGGTAACGAAAACCATGATGCAATGTCAAAGTCAAGCAGTTCATTAGAAAATGTTAGCGACATAGATTTGGAAGAAGACGAGGATGAGGAAGTGATAAGACGTCGAATTTTGGGACTTGATACTATACGAGCCCCTGGACCCTCACGCCTGGTTGAATCTATGAAGGAAGTGAGTGGATTCTGTTTTATTAAAACAAAAGAAACTAATTATGATTTATTTTGTTTTTGATTTTTCAGAAACGCCGAGACATTAAACTACAAATAAAGATTCCTCTTGGTAGTAATTATGGCTCAGAATCCGACATTGATAATAGCAGTGAAACTAGCTCAGAGGTTGAACCTGACCGCGACCTTATTGACATTCTTTCGTAAGTTACTCCAATGTTCAAGTCTTGCTCATTTAATAAAGATGTGCTAGTAAAACCATTATTATCTTATAGAACTGATGAATTCACTGGATCGGACAATGAGGTCGAATTCCTTGAACAAACTCAAGGCATTCCTAAGAATAATACTAGTGGTGAAGAAGTCGAAATTCTTGGAGGACGGAAAAGGACAGTACCACTACAATCATCATCAAGTGACGATGAGGATTTTCAAATATTAGATGATATTAGTCCAAGTCCAAAGAAACCGCGGTTAAGTGGTACGGAAAATGAAGACATGACCCCTTCACTCGACTCTACGGTATTAGCCACAAGAGTAAATATAATATTTTTGTGATTGTTAAAATGGTAAAATTAACTTTTAGTTGTCAATCCTGAGTCCTAAACCAAGAAAACCTCGTGAAATTATGCGTCCGAGCGAAATGTCACAATCCAGTAAATTGGCAATGAAAGCTGAAAAGCAGAGAAAAGAGAACCTTAAAGAAAAAGAAAAACTTGTAAGCATTTTCCTCAATTAAAAATCTTTTGGCTTTGTTTCCTTATTTAATGCTACGTATTTATTTTAAATCATAGGAGAAAGAGTTGGGACCCATTTTAAGTGGAGATGGATTAGTCTTGGACTATGATCTCACTAGCAAGGAACCCGTCGTTATTGTCGATCACCATATTTCAATGACTTTAAAGGATTACCAGAAGGAGGGTGTCAAGTTTATGTATAATTGCTGTTTTGAGTCAATAACTAAAGCAGCTGAACCAGAAAGTGGCAGTGGCTGTATTCTTGCGCATTGTATGGGCCTTGGCAAAACGATACAGGTAACAATGTAATTTATTTGTAATTACATAACAAAAGTTAATCTTGATTTATTGTCCCCGATACAAATAGGCATTAGCTCTTTGCAACACTGTTCTTAGTACTGACTGCTTAAACGTTAAACGAGTCTTAATCTTAGCTCCATTGAGTACTGTTAACAACTGGACAACAGAATATAAAAGATGGATTCAGCCTTATTCCAACATTGTGTGGTATAACTTAACCCTGAAGCAGAAGCTGAAGCAGTTGGCTAGGATCAAACGGTGGAACCGCAATGGAGGAGTCGCAATATTCAATTATGAGGCTTATACGGCCTTAGTTAGGAAACTCGATCGCGAAGATTCAAATACTACCGAGCAAGACAAGTCCAATAATATTTTGTTCCGAGAATTATTCGTCGACCCTGGTCCAGACATTTTAATGTAAGCTGAACCAAAATGATCGAATAAACCTTCTTAAGAATAAGTTGACTGACTTACTACTTTTTAATGTTTTTGTCTTAGTTGTGACGAAGGTCATCGGTTGAAGAGCGCAAAAACCCAGAAATATAAGGAAATCAGTAAAATGAAAACAAAGCGTAAGATCATGTTGACAGGAACACCGATTCAAAATGATTTGAACGAGTACTATTTTATGATCAATCTGTGCAAACCTAATGTTCTTGGAAACTTGGAAGAGTTCCGAAACAGATTCGTTAACCCGATTGCCTACGGCCAGCATTCTGATAGCTCAGAAGAGTTTAAATGGAAGATGAAGCGAAGAATATATTTATTAAGTAAACAAGTAAAAGGCTTTATCCAGCGAAACGATCTTAATGTCTTAAAAGGCTCATTGCCGACCAAATATGAATATGTTATTCCTGTCCGGCTTTCACCCCTTCAGGAAGAATTGTACAAAAATTGTGTGGATTCTATTGCAAACGGGAATGCCAAAATTCTGCGAGAAAAAACTTTAACGTCCTATCACTTACTTCAGAAAATCTGCACTCATCCCAAAATGCTTATAGGGAAACCAAAATCAACTCGTGTTCCTAGAAATATTGTTCTTAATGAAATTGAAATGGAAGCGAATCAAATTGAAGATTTGAAGGCTGAGAAAGCTCTTGAGAAATTCATGAGTAGTGAAAAATGCATAGACACATTGTTTAGTGGAAAGAACAAAAATCAGATTTGTAACGATTGGACCGTCGCTGGGAAACTTATTGTTCTTCAAGATATTATTAACCAGTGCAAAGCCTTAGGAGAAAAATTGCTCGTGTTCAGTCGTTACACAACAGCTTTTGATTTGATTGAGCAGTATTTAGCTCATCTTGGAGGATGGGAAAAGGGAAAAAATTACTTGAGGTTTGATGGAAATACTTCCGGTCACGATAGAACCTTATATTGTAACCAGTTTAACAATGATCCAAATTTTAACTTCTTCCTAATTTCTAAACTTACTGGTTAGTACTTACTTTAATATAATAGTAGTAATGCGAATGTTTGGATGATCAAATTACTATAATTTTTTTCCCTAAATAGGTGGTTTGGGTATTAATTTACATGGGGCCAATAGAGTTGTGTTGTTCGATGTATCATTTAATCCATCTGAGGATTCTCAAAGCATTTTCCGAGTGTATCGGATTGGCCAAGTACAACCATGCTACGTCTACCGCTTGGTATCCGAAGGTACAATGGAAGAAAGAATTTATTGTAAAGATGTTTTAAAACTAGGTAAATAGCGATTGTGTCTGTATTTAAGCATCAAATGTTTTAAACTCTAGCAATTTTACCCTTATTATTATTACATCACAGCCCTTTCAAGTCGAGTCGTTGATTCCCTACAACCTGGGAATTCTTTCCAAGCTAAGCATGCCAATCTTTTATCTGAATACACTGGAATTAGTGAACTTCCCAAGGCTACGGATACACCGAAGGATCCTTTGTTACAGAATACCTTGGAAAACCTGAGCCAATGGGTTAGCTTTTACTCGGAACATGACTCATTATTAGCTCATCGTGACGAAGAAAGGCTGGACGATGATCAAATGGAATTTGCTGCCAAGGAAATTGATAAGGAAATCGTAGAAGAAAAGGATAGGGCTCAACCGAAGAACCAAGTGAGGGATGGGGCTCAACCAAAGAAACGAGAAAGGAAGAAGAATAGAAATCCCAGCACTGAGCTTGATTCTTCCAGGAGTGTGGCAGGCACTCAAATGCAAGCCGAAGGTCTCCAACAAGTAAATCAGTGAATTCGTGAGCCACAGAATAAAATTACTCATTTTACTTTTGACTTCTGAACACAGGTTTCACAGGTAATTCACGAAGCTGGAACACCACCTCACCACTCAGATGCTATTCCCCAAGCAGGAACACCACCACATCATGACTCAGTTGCTAGTCACCTAGCTGGAACACCACCCCATGCCAGACTTGGAATTCAACAAGCTGGAACACCACCCCCTGAATCAGTTGAGATTAACCAAGCTGGAACACCACCACCCCATGACACACTTGGAATTCAACAAGCTGGAACACCATCCCCTGAATCAGTTGAAATTAACCAAGCTGGAACACCAACACCCCATGAATCAGTTGAAATTAACCAAGCTGGAACACCAACACCCCATGACTCAGTTGGAATTCACCGAGCTGTAGAACCACATAGTGACGCAGTGGAAACACTAGAAGTGCAAGAACCTGAAAACCCATGTATGACCCACGAACAAGAAGAAGAGCAAATGGAAACCCAACCTTTGACAACACAACCACTTCAAGATGCAGCTCAGCGATCCGAATTTGCACAAGGCAGCAATAATGATCAAATGGATATTCCCTTTATCTTCGACTCACCAGTCCTATGTGAGTTACTAAATGACTCCAAATGTCCTAATCAACCTGACGTGAGTCTAATGGACTTATTGCAACGAGTAAAAGCTTGGGCAATAATCAAAAGAGATAATCCAGAAAATGAGGACGATAATGTTGAGTTTGAAAGTCATAAGTCCTTTGCTATTTACCACCTAAAAAACTTATTCGGTCCAGAGCAAGCTGACGACATTATAGAACAAGTTCTGCAATCGACCTAAATTAGAATTTACGTAAACACACGTGTTATAGAATACTTGTTACTTGTTACTTATTACAATGATACAATTTCCAGATATAAAGTGATTTATGTTGTATAACCGTTACCGTTAGAGCAATGTTCCTCTAATGATTAATTAGACGAAATAGATAAAATTGTTATTTATAAAATAATATGTATTCTTTGGGTACATAGGATTGTAGATGTAGATCTACGAAGATTCATATTCTTGAGAAATAAAATATTTAAAATGTCAATCATTCCAAATTGAGCATTGATTATTATTATACTATTAATTAAAACGAAACATAATTTCTAATATAACTTTGAATTGGTCAAGTATCATCCCGACTTTGTTCATTGTACATATGTATGAGACTTTTAATTAGCTCATATGATGCGTTAATAATACCCCAGGACAAAAGTGCTCTAGTATAATTTAAATGAACACCACGAAACATCTTGGTCCAGCTTCTGTCCCTCTCATTAAATACAATACTAAAAACAGCTCTTGGGGACTCAAAGGGCCCACCTAGTCTCCATTGCATACGAGTTTTGACAACATTGAGTGGATAAGACATTGTACTTATTGCTGCACCAAGAAACCCTCCACTACAACCAAACAAAAATTACAATTTATTTCCTTAAACCAAAATAACTAGATCTTCATCTTTTATTTAATGTTACCTGATAAAATTAAGCAAGTACTTGGCCATTAAACTATTTGATTTTGGATGGAACTCCTGTGATTTTTCTTTGGCAGCAAAAAATATAACGTTTGATATAGAATTTCGTATAATAATTGTTGAACCACCTCGATAAAATTCAGCAAGTCCATGTTCCTTCCAAATATGCCTCACTGCATGAAGCGTATTATTAAATTCTTTATTATAACGTTTATCCTAAGAAAGAACATATAGTTATTATCTCAGATCATATTCAGTTACACTAGTTAAATATGTGATTTACCTGGAGTATGGTCTGTAATCTTTCAAAAGGAATCATAACGGCCTCGGATAAACCTGCTAATGAGGCACCAAGGCTCTTTGCCACTTGTACATTAAGGATTGGAACGTGTGTCTGGAGAACACTTCCATAAAAATCATATGAACCAAACATAATTGAACTTGATATTGCTTTTTGACTAAGAGGTGGTAATAAGCCACGATATAATAAATAAATTCCTTCACGGCGTAGTTGTTGAAAGGCACTTGCTGTTGGTACTCCATGCAGCATCTTCAAATAAATAAATAAAAAAAATATCAATAATTAATTAAACATCTCAGCCTAGACGTAGACGTGGCATTGATTCTCCTGGATTAACTATACTTACTTGGCGAAACATTAGTTTATGAATTGGAAATGTAATAGCTACATTAATAAGTCCAGATCCAAAACCAGCTATAAATTCCCCAGGTTCCAAATGTTTTTTAATAGTATTTGAAAGTATAGCAGAGGTAGATGTGGAAGTGGTTGTGGACAATTCTTTAGTTCCAGTACATCCGACGGTAGCATCACTTTCTTTTCCTGGAGTTGGAGGCATATTGGCACTGGCAGTGTATGTCTTGGACTTTGAATTTCTACAATTCGTTAATTTATGACTATGATTTGTTTATGGAAGTTTTTACAGACAGTACAAAGGTTTTATCTCATCTCCTTGACGACTTCAAAATAAAGTTAGCCTTGGTCTGGATAGTGGCGGTGGGCTGCAATCCAAGGGAAAATAGAAGTTTCAGATTCAGTTGGAATATTAAATGTTACAGTTACATTATTAGAATATTTGCCTTACCATTGCATATACAACACAAGTGTCTACAACTTACTATTTATTAATTAATTTCCAACTCAAAATACAAATACATACATGCATAGAAACATATTGATTTGATACTGATGAATGATAATATTGATAACCTTGAAAAATGCATAAAAATCACTTATTTGATCATAATAGCAATAGCACCACACCGCTGCGTTGACTTGACCGTGGGTGGAGTAAACACTGCCTTGCAAAAGACTAGACTAATTTAAGACTTTCACGGTTCATCATTCATTCGTCCGACCAGGATAGGACCAGCACCAGGGACAAGGGACACCCAGACCAGAATCCAAGGGTCTCCAATTCCTTATCCTTTAGATTTCAAGTCCTCACCCTCAGTCCAGTTACGTTAAATTTATTAATCACAGTCAGCCATAAGTTGTATAACCTGCGATTCTTTCTAGTGTTGGCAATAAATTAGATTATGTTGATATTGAGCAACCAAAAAAACAATGCATAATAATACATACAATACACCTCGTGCAAAGACTTATTAAATCCGAATACCACTACCCGGGAATGGAACTAGTAGCTTCTTTATAGCATTGAAGGACAATAGGTGAAAAAAAAAGTTTTAAGGGCAAAGGGAATAGGGATTCAATACGAATTAATTAAATTTAATTTAAAGCTACGTTAAATTATTGATACTGCTCCGTGGCTTTAATGATAATGATGTTGCTTAAAAAATTAACTTGTACACATAAATAAAGCATAACAAATAAAAAAAAGCAATTAAGTTAAAATGATTTTTAAAAAAAACTTCACTAAGTGAAAGTTAACTTTCTCCACTTAGCCTAGTCTGTTCAAATTGTTAAAACTTTTAAAACGCTATAAAAACGTAATTATTAATTATACGATGACATTTGATTCCAATTTTATTGTCTTTAAAGGTTAAGTTAATTACTTGATAATATGTAACTAATTACGATTAGTTACGTATAATTCATTCGATAATGACTTCTAAATATTTGCCAACTTCGTTAATGTATAAAATGTATTTCCATATATCAAATATGAAACTTCATAAAATAGTTGTAATTATTTTTACATTGTTTATAATGATTTTATTATTGACGCATTACTATGTTTCAAAGGTAATTTATAATTTATTATTACTCAAACAAAATTGCATAACGTAACTAATGAAGAAATAGATGAATAATTTGTTGAAATTTTTTTTTGCAGGTAGGAACAGAATTAGACCATGAGAAATCCTCTGGAACTGATCCACAAATTTCTCCATGGATTACATATCAATTAACTGATATTGACAAACTACAAGGACTTGATCTCAAACGTCGTATTGAAGAATTAATTCGAATTAAGCAAAGTGTTTCAGTTGAACTAAGAGAATTAGAAGGCAGAAAACAAAAGCTCCAATTAGACCTAACATCCCTAACTCGTAAATTGGAAGACTATAAATCCGAAATTACACATAAACGTAATGAATTGGACAGACTGCAAATTTCTCTTCAACAAGCTAAAGTTGCTGAAAAAGAAGCAATGGAAAGAACAACACCAAAATTAGGAAGACCTAAATCCTTAAATCCATTACGCTACATACCAATCCAATCTGAAGCAATCAATTTAAGTTATTTACATTGTAATATGGATTCATGTTTCGACTATTCACTATGTCCTATTTCGTCACAATTTTCATTTTACTTATATCCATTGGATGTAACTTTAGAGCGACATTTTCCAAGTGTTGAGACTCTACATACAACTCTGTCAAAAAATATTTATCGGACCAAAGATAATAATCCTTTACGTTCCTGTTTGTTTGTTTATTTACTTGAAGATTGTTCATTAGAAGGATTCAAGAAAATCAAATCTTTATCAAATTGGTTTGGAAATGGAAGAAATCACATTCTTTGGTTAAACTGTAAAAGTTCTGACTCAATTATTCCGGAAGAGGAAAATGAAACTGAAGAAATATATGTATCACCAGAAGCATATAAATACTTTGGTCGTGCAATGGTTGTGAAACAAAATGTTAAAAATTATACTTTTCGAAATAACTTTGATTTGGTTGTGAGTTTTTGGAAGAAAGCTTTAACTAGTGGAGATATTTGGTCAATGGTACCTCCAATTTCTCCAGCAAAACGAAAGTATTTAGCAACATATTTGGGTAAGGAAATTAACTTTGTTGCAAGTGCAACTAATGCAAAAGATCTATTTATGTATTTCAGGCAGAGAAACTGAATCTTCAATTCAATCAGAATTATTAAAAATTCAACAAGAAGATCCTGCATCATTTGTGTTTCAATTTTCCTGTACGGCTGGAAAAGATCTTAGGCATCTTAAATCCGATGGAAATGAAATTGATGAATTTAAAAGTTTATCTGACTTATGTGGCAATGAATTACTTCGTACAAGATTGCTTCAGGATTCTACCTTTTCCCTAATAATTTTACCTACAGAAGACATGAGTTTAACATCAAATGTGAATTTGCAACGGAGACTATTTGAAAGCCTTAAATATGGTGCAGTACCAGTGATTTTAGGAACAAGATTTCACTTGCCATTCGATGAAGTAATTGATTGGTCGAAAATAGTATTTTCCTTCCCAACATCACGCATTACAGAAATCCATTATTTCATCAAATCAATCACTGATGCTGACCTATTGAATATGAGGAAGGCTGGAAGGCTTATGTTTGAAACTTATTTAGGAACAGTAGAAAATGTTGCGCAAACGGTTCTAAGTGTCTTTCGAACAAGGATCGGGCTTCCTCCATTGCCACATATTGAAGTTCATTTGAAGAGCGTATTTAGCGAAAGTTTAACGGTAAGCTTAAATATTAATTTTATTAGAGGTATATCTTAACTTACAAGAAACTATTTGTTCTATTTGCAGCCTCTAAAATTGGAATCCTTCACAGTTGACCCGGAAGATGAAGAAAACTTGGGTCCAATTGAACCTCCATATCCTTCTCCAATGTTTGCAAGAAATTATTCAACGTCATATTTGCAAAAGTATGATTTATGGAACACATATTTTACTCCTTTTCGACTTTTCCCATTTACACCTTGGGATGGAGTTATGCCTTCAGAAGCTAAATTTATTGGATCTTCTATTGGTTTTCGTCCGATTGGTCTGGGGGCTGGTGGATCTGGAAAAGAATTTAGTGAATCATTGGGTGGAAATTTACCCAAAGAACAATTTACAGTTGTAATGCTAACTTATGAGCGAGAACAAGTGTTAATGAATTCAATTCAGAGGCTATTTGCTTTACCATATTTGAACAAAGTTATTGTTGTTTGGAATTCTCCCCAAAATCCATCTCCAGATCTCAAATGGCCCGATATTGGAGTTCCGGTCCATGTAAGATACATAACACTTTCGTGTAATAACGGCATAATCGGTTCGACTTGAATCTCAATTAAATCTTAGGTGATGCGGGCAGAAAAGAATAGTTTAAACAATCGATTTTTACCGTTTGAGGAAATTGAAACCGAAGCAGTTTTAAGCATTGACGATGATGCACATTTAAGGCATGATGAAATTGTTTTTGGGTTCAGGTAAGGATGTTAATCAAACTAATTTTTTCAACAAGTTTAATCCAAGTAAAATGCTGCTTCTTGAATAATAGAGTTTGGAGAGAAAATAGGGATAGAATAGTTGGATTTCCTGGAAGATATCACGCATTAGACTTGAACTATGGAGGTTGGCTATATAATTCCAATTACTCGTGTGAATTATCAATGGTTTTGACTGGTGGGTTGAATTATCCATATAACATATTGTTAGATTTTCTTATCAGAATTTTTCTTGTTATTTACAGGAGCAGCATTTTATCACAAAATATACTCCTATTTATATACTCACGAAATGCCTTCAGCAATCCGAGATAAAGTTGATGAGCTTATGAATTGTGAAGACATTGCCATGAATTTTCTAGTCTCTCATGTTACACAGAAGCCTCCAGTTAAGGTGAGTCCTTTAAAAACTTTACGGTCTTTTTTAGTATGATAAACTCTATTTGCTCCTTATCATGTAGGTTACATCGCGTTGGACTTTTCGATGTCCCGGATGCCCAGTAACTTTATCTGAAGATGATTCCCATTTTCAAGAAAGACATTATTGCATTAATTTCTTTACAAAAGTAAGTAAAAGCGACTTCTCTAGAAGTGGAATTCAATCATTCAAAAACTAATCCGAAATGTTTTTCTAGGTTTATGGTTACACTCCATTGCTGAATACACAATTTCGAGCTGATTCAGTTCTATTCAAAACAAGAATTCCACACGATAAGCAAAAATGTTTTAAATACATTTAATTAATTCCAGATTCAGTAATTTTATCTACTGTCCGTGTTCGTGTCCGGAATACCAAACCAATCATCCAGTTATTGCATTTTTTAACCTACATAGATTGTTGTGATACCATTATGATATTTATAATATCCAACTATAGACTTGTAATTGTAATTGTAATTACTAAACCTTGCATCTTGCATTTTGTGACAATTTTATAGCAATAATAATAATAATCAATTAATAATAATAAATGAAAGTTTTTTAAGTTATGTAACTGTAAGTAAAGTAAAGGATTTTAACCTTTAAAAACCATGCATTATCGTTTCATTATCGTATTAAACGAGCATAGCATCTGAATGGAATTTAGGAGACGCGCATTCCCTAACACAACACAAGAGTTGAGTTGAGTTATTTTCACGCGAAAAACTCCAAAAAAGTAAACAAAAAAGAGCTTTATAAAAACAAAAACCTATCCATACATGTAAAAAAGCCCGACCCCGTGTCAAAGTCAAACTACACTTTTTGGAAAGTTTTCAAAATT
>JAQGCY010000833.1:0-13744 GCA_034700645.1 Xenylla mediterranea | reverse complement strand
ATGGAGACAGTTGGATGAGAGAGAATTCAGAAGATTCTTTTAGTAGCAGTTAGCAGTAGCATTTGTGACATTTGTTTTCGTTGATGCCAATCCCATCAATGATTCAGATCGAAAAATAATCTGGTCACAGGACTTTAGACTATAGTAATCGTCGTAGTAGCTGCATTTGTCTTAGTAAACTCTTAAAACATTAATATTTCATTATATGTATATGTAAACTTTGTACTTGGTCACAAACTGTTCGACGGAATATTTTGATCGATTAAGAAAAAATAAAATGTTTAGCTGGATTATACTTTTCAATTTTTTTTTAAACAATTTTTAAATCAAAATTGACGGACTTTGACTAGAGAGATAAGTAAATATAAACAAGAGGAGTAAAAAGTATAAAGTAAAGTGCATGTTTAAAGTACTCAAAGAGGATTATTCACTTCCATTGCACTGCATCCAACCGAAAAGGCTTGATAAATTATTGACATTTTTTTGTCCTGTTACTGTTAGTATTACTTGGTTATGTTATGTCAATGTAGTTATGTGGGATAACTAAATGTGATGAAAGGCAAAGGAAAGGACTGAATTCGATGTTGAGGAATGAGGAATATTATGTAATAAAGATAAAAACTCAGTCAGTATAGGTTCCGACAGTCAAATATTTATTCCAATGTAGTAAGAACTTAAAAAATATTAGGCATATTTACTCTAAACTCACTGTAAAGTAAAATACAAAATAAAGTACTTTTTATTGTCATTATGATAGAGCACCATGATAAGGTGCTGAATTAAAAATTTTAACATTCTCTTCTAAGTATTAAATCTTGGCGAAAAGTGAAATTGTATTATTTGCAAAAAGAAGTATCAGGAACTTTAGTAAAATTATAAAATTAAAATTGTTTCATTTCATCTTTTTAACAGTTGGTCTATTTTCCCTGATACCATTTTAGGGTTTTTTTTCTTCTAAATAAAATTGACTTGAAAATTGAAGTTTACAAGAACTGTATCTGGAAAGTAAATCTAAAAGCCCGTCAGTTCTTATAATACGTATTTTTACTTATGTAGCTTTTCCATAGATTTTTTTTCCCTTTTCTTAAGGATGATCGAGGAATTAGTGTCCTTAAGGCATTTTAAAGTAGACGGGTACTTAACTAATGTTAAGAAAAATGAAGGTCTGTTCCGTTATTACTATTACCACACGAGCTGCGTAACTAAAAAAAATTATCCAGGCAATATTACATTCAAAAATGCTTTTAGGCCCAAGAGTTTTCAAAACCAAAAACTTTGAATTTTTCATTATTATACGATACATACATGGTACATACAATATGGACACACACACCCGTTGGTTAATTACATCGACACGTTGAATCTGTAAAACGATTATAATTTGTATCAAAAAATGACTAATCAACACAAAAAAAAAACATTCCAACGAACCTAATAAAAAAATGGAACTTCCAAAACAATCTACAAATATTAAAATAGTCGTCTTTTTTTTTCTAAATATTGACATTACTTATTCTGAGCCGAACTCAAAGGGAAATTTACCGACTGACTCCAGGATGACACGTTGGTAATCACAATTTCAATTTAGTATAAATATTTGAATTCATTTTCCATTCCTTTGAACCAGTATGAGGACGGAAATTGGAGATAAAACATATGTCCTTATTCAGAGTACTAAACATTGAAATAATAATTAAGAATAATAATAGTAACACTTTATTTGACAATTTGGTCCAGGATATACGTATTTGGTGCATTATGAATAATCAGTCATTTTTTTCTTATGCAAATAAACCTTTTTTTATAAGTTAAAACTACAACTAGTGACAAATAAAAATATACAATCTATAGACATTTCACTAGCATCAAAATACGAGTACAAGATGTGATTCATCTTGTCACTCACATGATTACACTTCATAAACATTAAATTAGTACTCAATGAAGTAATTTTTGACAAATCTCAATCTTGCCGGATGCACGATGCACATTTTACACCGTGTGAAGATTTTAATTAGTTTTATGTTTAAATGTAACCATTGATAAGGCAATACAATACAATGTAAAGTTCAATGGTTAAGAAGAAGAATGAATGTTAATATCCCTGGTCCTAGATAAGGATGCATCTGTTGACATTTGACTCGTCACAGGGTAAAGATTAACATGAAGGAAAGTTAAAAAAAATACCAAGATAAACCAAAAAATATAGTTTTATGAAGATTATATGCTTTAGTTTTGTCTATGTCTTCCATAACTAATCTTATTATCTTTGCTTCGTTCGACTACTGAAAATTGAACTTAGACCTGGAATAAAATTCCAAATGTCAGAGACAATTGAATACAGCTTTTGTTATTGCAGTTATTCCATATCTATAACTTCACAGCTACTGTTAAAAATGTAAAAAACAATTTTTTTCTCTTGCTTCTGGAAATTTGAAGGCTGTTACAGTATTGCTACTTTGCTCCATGTAAACTCCAATGCAGTAAAAGGAATTACTTTAAGTAATATTCTTTTAAACATATAAAATTCATATTTTATGAGGCTTTTTTTTTCATTTTACTCATTTGACCCAACGACCTTCCCTCACTAGGAAATCTTCACTCTGATGTAATGAAAATCCAAACGTTCTTATTCTTATTCTTATACTTACGGAGAAAACAACAGGATTTCATGCTTCCAGTTACATAAAAAGTTTCTCATCATTCTCAAAGCTAGCAAAAGTTAAGATAAGTAATAGAAAAGAAGAAGAAGAAAAAAAGCCTTGAATGCATATTTCAAGTTCATTTTAACAGGCATGAAAACACCTTAAGGAAAACATCCAGCCCTTCAACTTAGAACACAATGCAACCATGGCATTGTGCTACATACATACATACATTGCATTCAACCTCCAAATAAATGTCCATAGTATATGAAGTATGAAGTAAGGAACCACTGAAATTACTTCATGGTTGACCATATAGCTACTTATAACCTCACATATATGTTATGTTATTAACAATTTTTTGGAAACTGGCCACCTCCTGGGTTCTTGAATATTCCATCGTTATTTTTATTCATGTAATCTGTCCAAGAAGATAACATTACAAGTTGAAAAGTAGGAGATCCTGGAGAATTTAAACTTCAAGTGATATGATATGACTCTCCGTACTCATCCTCTGGAAACCTGCTGAGAGAAAGAAGCTAAATGGGCGTATTATTGAACACAAATGAACTCGAAGAAATAAAAGTTTTTTTGTTAATAATACTTTAGAGTTAAGAGTTAGTTCTGTTGTGCATTGGGCATAGGAGCACGGATTATAAGTATCAAATCTTAGTCAGAGTACTTTCCAAGAAATTGGAAACTCATACTTTTCATGAATGATTGTTACTTTTATTTTATTTTAATGAGTTGTAAACGATATGGCAAGACTCCAGACCACCTTCGTTGACTTATATTTTTGTGAAATGTAACTATTATAACCTCTGAGCTCTGTTCTTGCCAACAAACAGTAACAAGAAGAAGATGAAGAAAAAAGTTTTACCAAAGCAAAGATCTTGTTGATGAGGACTGGATCCGAGTATTTTTGAAATAGAAAGAACTACCCAGGAGACACAGTTAGTTGAAATCAAGATGAAAATATCAGAATCATACGAATGAACTGGGAACAAGGAAGGGCTCAGGTCAAACCAATTAGTTAAGGTTTCTTTCCTTCTTCGTATACTTTTTTTATTTTGTAGAGATAAGACTATAAGTAAAGTAAAAGGAAAAGTAAATACTCACTTATGAAAATATAACACATACCTAGAACTAGTACAAGGGGCAAAGGAATTAAAGTATCCAATTGAGATAAGGACTTCTTCATCTTCAGCACACACACACACACATGCATTATGTTCCATTTAACTTAAACTTATACCTTACTTAATCTGTCTAGCATGGCAGAAAAGAACGGAATTTAGTTCTTTGAATTCGTGATCTTCAAAAAAAAGGAAAAAAATCTTGATCGCTTGTTAGAAATGAATAAGAAGCATCGGAACCTTATCAATGAAAATAAAGATTTACTTTTTATATTATATGTGTGTGAAATAAAATTTAACCTTTAATACTTATATATTTTTTTTTGTAAAAGAATAAGGAATACTACATAGAGAGAAAATATTATGAAGGAAGGAAGGGTAAAAGGATAATGTCTCCAATACAGAGTAGAAATAGAATACATTGAACAGTTTTATCTTTATCTGTTCCGTGAATCAGTTTAAGAAGATACAAAGTAACACTTATAATAAAAAAGAAAAAGAAGAAGACTGTGACTGTTACGTAAAGATGAAAATTGAGAGTCCTATAAGTAGGTGGTATACAACATTTTCATGGAAAAAGAAGAAACTAGAAAAAAAGTTAAGATATGAAATAAGAAGAAGAAACCAAACTGAGAAAATGACCATAAACCCGTCAGGGTGGAAATAAAAATGGGAAGAAGATGGAGGACATATAGTTCACAGCGTATTAAATTTGATAGATAGACCTACATCATTTTTTCCACAGAATTGAGATCATTACCTTAAACTCTGTAAATAATGGGAGTAACTAACTATATAATATATATATACTTCTGAAATATTTTTGTATTGTTGTACAGGGCTAATAGATAGACATAGAACATTTAGCATCAAAATAAAATATCATTGCTTGTTGTAGAAGTTCCGTATTTAGATGATGATACAGACACTTCAAGAGAAAAACAAATCATACGTGTACTCGTATATTGATGCAGAAGTTCATAGTTTGCATTACTAATTTCTTACAAAAGGCCAAAGACAATGGAATTTATGAGTCTAACACATAATAATTTCCATCCAAGTCAAGTTTTATTACGCCTTTTTTATTTAATGAAGATTCTGATAGTCCGGCAAGAGAGTGGAGGAGATGTAGAAAAAAAAACTTACTGAGATGAGAAAGGTAAAGTCAAAGTCGAGGGTCTAAGGTAAAAACACACACACACACACCTATATTTTGTTTAAACCATTAGAAATATAAAAAAGAAATTAATTGTTCATATAATTGTATATGGTAAATGAAAATTTCATTTTTTATTGTTTTTACTTTGAATATACATGGTGACAAATCTTCCAAGGTGTAGAAGACTTATATAGAAAACTGAATAATTAGTACTAGGGATTTTGTTCATGGAAAACAGGTTTAATTTCATTACTCTTTTCTTTGCTTGACCTAAGTAAGATTTACCTGTGCAAAAAAAAATCCGAATATGCGAATTCATCTTATTTTCCTTAAGAACTAATAGTTCACAAAATTTTTATAAATGCGGAGAGTTAAGAGCTCTGTTCTATCCAAGTACCCTGACCCTCATATTAAAGAACAGAAAAACCAGTTTTCTACCAGTCTATCACTGTCACTAATTTTATCTCACCAATTTGCTGACTGTTTGAATATTACATTCAAAATGATTGATAAAATGAATAGTTTGAGAAATTTTATATTTTGTTTTCAGCTTGGTTGTTTATTTGTTAATGCAAATCAATGGAATGGAATGTTTTCACATTCATAATTAGAATTTTTAATCAAATATATTCGTGTGGATTCGTGTATTTTATTTATACGTATAATATATGTACTCATCATCAATGTTAAACCAACCGCAAATTTTACATTGGACATAGTGCATTACTCTGATATAAAGTTCAAAGTCTTGAGATGTGAAAATAGTACAGTACTAAACTTTGTCTGACATGACATTTAAAAAAATTACCCTAATTAATAATAAATTTGAATAGATAGAAATAAAGACATACAAATTGATGGATTAAATCTCACGGCTATCGCAAGGCCTATAGTAGATTTAAATTTCTTTCCGGCAGGTTAAAGAGGAGAAAGAGAATAAGAATTATGAGTGCAAAATACTTGCAGTGAGTCAAACTAAAATTGCAAAACACATATCGTATACAAAAGCAACTGGAAATGGAATGCAATTCAACACGGTGGATTTTATTGCTCAATATAGTAAACTTGGAAATTGTTCTTTTATATCCTTTGATGATGTGATGAGATGTTGTTAATACATGCATAGTTCTACCTTGTAGTTATGTGATACCCAAGGTATTGTATATATAAATATATAAGTTTTTAAGATAGGAATCTTTTGAAGTATCTTTTTCATTTCCCATTATCATATTGACATTCCCTCATTGTCTTGGTGAATTAGACTCAGGAAAAAAAATAAAAGAAGATTCTTTATCATTGAATTGGATTGAGCAGGTTTTTTTTTCTCCTTTTTCTTCTTCTTTATTTCAAATCGTCGAGATGAGTTAAAGTTAAGACAAGTAATATTATTATGTCGACAAACAAGACAATAAACTATTAGTAATAATATTACAGTATTCCTTTCAAAGGAAAAAAAAATCATCATGATAAGGGAATGTGCAATCCAATGTTTCAAAAAAAAAGTTCTTCTTCTCCTTGTTTTAGATGAAACTTAATTTTTATTTTATTTTCTTGAATGACTGTATCAAATGTCAACTTCATAAATCTGCTAACACTTTGCTCGTTTTTTTTCTTTCTTCCTTCTTCATACTCGGAGAAGGTGGTTCAGGTAGATAGATAGATAATGATATTTTTTTATCTTCTTCTCATTGTTCACCCCCATTGTGTTTTAAAGACTCATTTTTACGTCATTATAAATACCTTCTTTATTACCTTTTTAAGATAAGTTTCCATACTTATATTTTATCATCTTTCATTATTAAAATCCACATGGAGTAGAAAAAATATCAAGAAGAAAAAAAAAGAACACCGGCATCAAAAAAAAACTATTTTTAATCAACAATCTTTCAAAGATTAAATAGATGGACATGAGATTGAGTTTAGGAAAGAGGTCAACTTATAAAAATTTTAAAATCAAACTGATATTAACATACAAAAGCAAGTGCTTTTCATTCACTTGGAAAATAATTGTATGAAACAATTGAGTTTTAGGATTTAATACATATACATGCACTTGAGGTTTTGTCACATACATACATATATCGGCCGCTACAATTACTTTCTATGAAAGTAAGCCATAATGTAAAACTTGTGTTGTGTATGATAGTTCGGTTTGTTTTCGGTATCAGTTTTCGAACAAGGTTCCAGGTTTTATGTTAAGAATAATGAAAACTTTAAGTAAAACATGGTCTGTTATACGACGAGTATCATCCCACATACATTTGGGTCTGTGTGGTCAAAAGCTCATATTTCCAAAAAAAAAAAACTATTTTTAAAAGTTTAGGTTCTGTTCCAAGCAAAACCTGACTAAATGAGAATGCAAGTATAATGAAAGATATTATGATACTAGTGACAAAAAATATTTTTCAATTTCATTTTTACAGGAATTTAAAGGAAAATAAATCATGTTTGCCAATTTTTTTTAAGAACTTGTAATAAAACTTGGTGATTTTTCTGGTATACATTTGTTTTAAATTAGTTTTTTTGTCATCCAGACAATGTATATTTGCTTTAATGTAGAGAAAAAGACAATAAAAGTCTTACATATGTATTTTACAACCCAATTTCTAAAAAAAGTATATTTACTGTCTAAAAAATATCCCCTAGTTTTTGTTATAGATCTTCTGTAGATACGTATGGACTATGAAACTGACAAATTTTCTGTAACAAAGTTTCATTTCATTTCTAAAAAAGATAATTTGCAAACTAGACATTTACAATTACAACTCTCTGTGTCTCTGTCATAAAACACCAACTTCTTCTTTTTTTTGTACTAAAAGTAAGTAATTTTCCAGAAGCGAAAATGAAATTATGCTTAGCAATTGCAAATATTCTGTACTTACGTACATACATACATATTGGTTGTAATCTTGGTTTTTAATTTCCATTCCCATAAATTGTGTTTTTTTTTTCTTCTTGTAAGGATTTTAGGTAAGAAAAGTAATAAAATAAGAAAGATAAGGGAACTCCCTATGACAGTTTATACTCATTTTAGTTTTAGTATAGAAGAAATATAATAAGTAATAATAAACAATAATTTAATATACTATCACCGCGAGGAGCTAAGAAATGTCCATTTCAATCACATTAAACTCTTTTTTTATTTCAAGCCTACTCCTTTTTTTTTTGCCATAATATTTTTTTGCACAGTAAGGGGTGTATAATCTATGGACTGTGAATTGTTAAGGTGTTTTCTCTTCATATTTCAAAATTTATTGCATGTTAGCAGCTGGAGTGAGTGAATGAAGTACATTAGATTTGAGAGTCGTCTTATAGTGCAATCTTGCAATTCCTTCATGAGAAAAATCTTAAAAGAAGAAAAATATGGAAAGTTCCATTGGATTTTTGTGATTATGAAAAAAAAATAACGAAAACGCATCTTTTTTTCTTCCATAATAGTAATTTTTGTATCCCACATAATGAAGGAAATGTCTGCCTACTTTAGGGTAAAAAAATAAGTACCTACATCCATAACAAGAATGAAAGATAATTGATTTCAGAGTAGTCATCATTAGAAATTACACGAAGCTCCCTGTTTACCTTCTGCTACTACAGTATACTAGTTAACACAAAAATCCATTCCATCAGTTTATTCAGTTTACCTTAAAACAAATTTGAAACAATTTTTCTTTTCTTATTACTCCTTGTTTCTTATTTATATTTATTGATCCTGTTTTAAGGGATTTTTGCGGTACGATTACAACAAATACTTTATCTACTTATTTATTCCACGTATTGGAGTAGATTAGAGTAATTTGAATATACAGACTCTTCCTTCAGCCTACTTACATAAAGATATTTTTTCCAAAAATTGTAAAAAAGTAATATATACAACTAATTTAAATGCAGACAAATGTCGCACGCAAAACCAAGGTTCTTCTATGATGAAGTGATGTGTCGGTAAAATTAGAAAAATGTTTAAGAGTCAAAGTAATTTTTAGTTGGTTGGTTGGTTGGGCTTGGAGTCATCTATTCCTTTTGTATTTGGTTCGTTTGATCGATGAGCCACCATCGCATCACTCAATGCAAAAAGGAAAAAAACCATCATCCATTGTCATTGTCACATTGGATATCCTTATCACTTTTCTTCCCTAAAGTCCGTAAAAGGGATAAAAGAATTCTTCATTTTCCTTGTTATATTATTATATTATATTATGGTACTCCTTCACTCACTCACTTAGGCATTATCATTAAAACTGTCAGTATATTTCGGCATTCATGCTTATAATACAACAGTTGCATACCTTGGCTTTGCAATAAAATAAAATAAAAACATGCAATAGTAGACTTATACAAACAAAAAAAAACTCAAAGTTTGGCTATAGTCCTACATTTATTTGTCAATGACAATGGTTCAATAGGTCAGATTAAAGTAAAAATGAATCTTATTCAACTTGGTCCAGAACTAAAAGATCTTTTCTTTTTTCTTTTTCTTCATTTATTTAACTCTTTTTATACATTAAGTGAAATCCCTTTAAAAGATGAAAACCGACAAATATGGATGACCAGTAACACTATGGACTATTTGTACTATGCATGCATACCTATGTTTTGGTAAATGTTTGAAACTATCCGTCCTATTCCTATCAGTCCAGACGCTAGCTTTAAGATGGCATAATCCTAAAAGGGTCCCAACAACACAACAAGTAATAGATAAGTTGATAGATTAGAAAGTTTTTAATGTCATGCCATTGTATTCGTATAGTAGTTTGTAGAGCTCATTCCAATGCCAAGTTGAACTAATCGGTCCCTGTCTTGTCTTGTGCTGTCTACTTTACTTATTAGAAGTGTACTCAAAATTTCAACCTCTCCGGAGACCACGACCATTGGATGCTGTTAGCTGTTGCTGTTGCTGATGCAGGTGTGACCAAAGCAAGGAGCAGCAGCAACAACTCAAAGGAACACAAAAAAAAATTCCAAAATAATGTACAATACAATAGAATAGATACTCAGATATCCAATTCCATTCAGAAAAACCTTTACTAAATGTTCTTATCTCCAAAAATTCCAATAACATATCTCACACTTAACAAAAGACGTAAAAGAAAAAAAACTTTAAGTAAAGTATCTTTTTTCATTTTCATTTATTGAATGAAGTATTTGTTTACTAATACTAATACCAATACTCCTTCATTCTTCCTTCCTTTATATTTTTTGCTCTTTTTAAGGTAAAGTAATACTACAATTGTTATTGTTACTTGGATATCTTTGTTTAAATCTTTTTTTCACTATCTCGATCTCTAATAAAATGGATTTTTAGCTAATGGATATTTTAAACTAATTCAAAGGAGTCGAGCCGATTTATTAAAAAAAAATTCATTCTAATACTATACTATACATAACTCCGTTGGTTTTTGATCTGAAGTTTTTTTTGCACGACAGAAACGCCATGACAGATACTTTCAATTCAGTTCTAATTGACATGGGCCATAAAAATGATGGTTCTTCTTCATTTTAAAGTTCGATATTATATATTTAGTAACTTTGGTTTTTGGCTATTTCTTCTGTTCTATTCTATTCAACGTTATGGTGTTTTTCGTTCTACCCATTTTCATTGTTACTTTATTGTTGGGGTTGTATAGAGTAAAAACAACATTTCCTTTTCATAAAAACACCCAAGAATAAAAGGAAGAAGGAAACAAAAGAAGAAAAGTAAAAGAATATCCTTGGAGATCCAATTGGACTCTTTAAGAGTTACTTAAAAGATACTTTTTTAGTTTTTATGCTTTATACTCTATTATAGGGCCACATTATGACGATGACTATGGCCATAGTGCCTAGTAGTAGCTGACTGATATTTCATCTTAACCGAACAAAATATCTACACTACACAAACTACACACATCGTATTCGTAATAATAATAATACAAACCCATTTAATCTTAAAAAGAACTTTAAGGTTCGTCTACTAATGCTTATTGAACCAAAAGTATGATTATAAGCTAGAAGTAGAAGTAGTAGTGCAGTAATGTAGAAAGTGCCGAGTCATTTTCCTTAGTTCAGGTCCCTTTTGTTAAATTCCTTAAGGCTCTCAGTCTTTCTGAGACTCAATATAAACTGAAATGAGGAAAAAAAATAGTTCTCAACCAGGTATGAATTATGCGCTACATACTTTAATTTCATGGTTCAATCCATGTAATTTGATCAAGTACCCGTTTTACGATCAAGGGATGACGGACATCTCCGAAAAATAAAATTGAAATTGTTGTACAATATGTGGGTAGTTTTTTTGGATAAATATTTTGGGCTTTGAGTGGTTTCATAAACTTCAAAATCAAAATCCATGGCATACCACGACCCACGAGTTGATTTTTTACCTAAACAGAAGAAAAAAGGAAATGAAAAGTGTTTTTTGGCGAATATTCAGGATTCTTAATTGTAACCTAATATTTGCAACAACAAGGAAGACAAATCATGGTTTATCTAACTTTTTAAGAGACCACCCAAATCATTATTATTTATAATGCCACATTATACCGTTTCGGTACAATTACAGAACAGCCAAAGTCGGAAGAAATGAATCCTCCCAAAAAAATAAAATACTTTACTGGTTTTCTCTTTCATTTAATAATACATACAAACACACAGATGGCAAAAGAATTTTTGTTCAAATGAGGAAAATTCATAGTCACCATTGGCTTCGTCAAGTGTGTATATTGATTTTCCTTTTTCTCAATGATCCATGTAATGCATTAGGTCAGACTTTCAAAATTTTCTTTTGAGTCAAAAAATACAACAAGCATAGCATAATGCTAATTTTGAATCCTTTCCTTTCCCAATAAATTCCAAAGTATGCTTTAGCGTGTGTTGTTACGTTACGTTTGGTTCAGATGTGAAATTCAGTAGAGCTTGAACTCTAAATCATTCATGTGTGTCCTTTGAATGAATGTTTTCACCTTGAGTGAAAATAAAGAAAAAAAGGACAGCAAAAACCGCAGAGCGAGTCTTATATATTATTGTCGTTACTATATCGAGTGCTTTTTTTGTAATTATGGGATTTTTTTTCCCAAGCCACTTAAAATTTACTGAATGAATAGACCTCATGCTCAATGTAAAAGTAAGCAAGCAATAGGACCAGCCGGAAGGAAAACAAAAGAGTAGGGGGAAATTTCTTGTCCATGACATCGACATGGACTATGTAGTTGGACAATTGGAAACTGGAATGTGTGTGCCTGTGCCTGTCCAACTAAAATAAGCAAGGTTGTTATAGGATGATTAAAATTGAATAGGTATTTGTATTTCCACAATGGTAGCTCAAAACCGTGTGTATGAAGGGTGCTCAAGTGGGCGGTTTGTATTGTGAAATAATTTAAGGCCAAATGAAAAGGCAGACTAGCAGCAGTGAGCAGTGACAACGATTATTAGAATGCGCTTTTTTTCGGACAAACACTTTAGATATTTAGATATTTTTCTAAGAAAGTTTCACAGTTGAAGATGAAAACTATTTATTTATCCAACATACTTACTACTTGAAAGTTAGAAAACAGTTCAACTGAACCTGGTTCCTCTTACTTTTCCATTATTAGAAAGTACTAGACCACCGCAATCAAAATAAACATTTTATAAACTTTGTTGGTTACTCCATGGGCAGTTCGACCCTAAAATATATAATATTCTCCTGGATAAGAGTTACAAGAATGAATACACTTTTCCATATCTTCGTAAATAATACGAGTGGATGGGAACTGGATTATGTTATGGAAATCTCGTTATCATGAATATGAATTTATGAATTTATGCTTGGTTATAAGCATTACATATAATTTTTTTTCTTCTCATCCTTCCTTTTAGCTTTTTAACTGAATAGACAACCAAACTATGCATAATAATCTGACAAATAAGTTTAAACTTTAAAGTGTTGTGGAAGAGATGAAAAATTATAGGTTTTGTGTATGTAGTAGAAAAAATATGGAGATAGAGTTAAATCAGGCATTAAGGAGAAAAAAATGAAAAAAAATCTATGTATACTAGTGCCTACTTCGACTCCAGTCGAACTCAACTGTGAACTTGACTCAGTTTAGTTTTGGTTTATGTATTTTTTCTTCTTATAAGGTTCTTTTCTTAATGATGACTTCTTTTGAAAAGATGAAGGGAGAAAATGACAAATTGGACACATGTGAAGGCATACATATGCATAGTGTATTCTGTATATTATGTTGTGTGAATATATATCGAGCAGGCATGGCAAGACATTTACTTATTTTTGGGTTCAAGAATATCCTGGAGTATGTAATGTATGTATGTAGTATATTATTGAGGCGTCAGAAGATGACAAAAAGGGGAACTTGGGGGCTCCCACCCGGAATTCCAGTTTTTTCGGCCTTGCTAGTTGCTACATATTATTTAAATGAATTTTGGAATGTTTAACAGATGTAAGCCGATAATATAACATATAAAAACTATGCATACAGTTTGTTTTCTAAGATTTGACTGGCATAAGTATAACCCAATGGGTTGATACAGTCAATGTCAAATCTCCAGTTAATCTCGTTATATTTTTTTTTGTCCCAATCAATTCAATCCTTACCTTCTACAATAATGTACTTATCAAAGCTACAAATCTTATCGAATCATTTTGAAAACATGTCTCTGGTTCTAGCATGTGAATCCTTCAGATTTCAAATCTGAAGGAAACAATTTTATCAATTCGTAGATCAGAGTTTTACAATGTAACTGGAGCCTGGAATTATAATTATGTGCAAAATAGGCTTTTGGGTTTGACTTGAGTATGGAGTGTGGACAACTGGACGACTCGAGACTTGTTT
>JAQGCY010000832.1:0-13752 GCA_034700645.1 Xenylla mediterranea | reverse complement strand
CAATGTAACAATTAATTACTCTGAGTTTTCCTTAGCAACTGCCAATTTCCAGGAAGACAAGTCGACAGGCTACTTAACTTGGTTATATTGAATAGGCTTATAAGTATGATCATTAACTTTTATTTTATTTTAGAACAAAATCTCTATTAATTTAATACTGTACAATTTGTATAAAAGTATAAAAACTAATAAGGTAACAATGAATAAAGGCGCTTGGTAATGAAGAGACGCCTATTAAAGTTGCTTAACAAATATAATGTTAACTAACAGCTATGATTTCTTTTAATTCTTTAGGAATCACATTATTGTTTTCATCGGATTCTGTTGGTAAAGAATTTGGATATAATTGACCAGTAACTTCTGTAATTTCAGTCCATGCAAATCCGATATCTTCTCGTCTTATTTGTCTTGAGCATATTGCAAATCTAATTATAAATTTATCTCCAAGCATTGCTGGGACCATGTGAATTCTTCCTCTTTCATTTATACGTTTGAGAAGTTGTTCATTTTCTTGATTAGTTTTATCCTACGGAATAAATTAATGTTCATTAGGTTCTGCAACGTTTACTTTGTTAAAATTTTTGTTATAAATGCTTACCCGTAGTCTAAAACAAACTAAACCCATTATAACTGGTGTAACGATTTCAAATCTTGAATCCGTTAGTACTAATGTCTCAAAGTCTTTAGCAAAGCTTACATCACTTCTAATTTGTTCTTGTAATTTCTTTACACCGTATATTCTTAAAACAAACCATAATTTAAGTGCCCGAAATCTTCTTCCTAATGGTATTTGCCAATTCTAAAGTAAATATTCAAACATGTCATACAATATTCATATTCTCAAAATAAATTGAAAGAACAACGTACTCGGAAATCGGGTGCTTTTCCTTGTGCATCATGTTTCAAATACACAGGATTAACATTAAAAGCATCTGTAGTAAGCTTGCTTTTCTTCAACCAAAGAGCTGAACAATCATAATTGATTTGTAACCATTTATGCGGATTGAAATTAAATGAATCGACTTTTTCTATTCCTCTCATAAGCGGACGGAATTCTTCACAAATAAATGCAGCTCCTGCAATTTAGCATAAATACGAAAACTTGTAATTCACTTTTAGTGACATGTGTTAAAGTTGTAATAAAACATACCTGCATAGGCTGCATCAATATGTAACCAAATTCCATGCTTATTGCAAATTTCTCCGATTTCATATATAGGGTCAAATGCTAATGAATTTGTGGTTCCAAGGGTTGCAACAGCCTAAATATTTTTATATTGTTGTACTGAATATATTTTTGTACGCTAACATAAAGTAAATTAAAGATTTTCCTTACATAGAATGGAATTAAACCTTGCTTGATGTCATCTTTAATTGTTTCTCTAAACGTATTAAGGTCCAAGCTCCAATTTTCATCAACTGGAAGTAATTTCATTTTAATCCCACCTAATATCCCAGCTTTTTCCACGGATGAATGAGATTGGTTTGAACTATAAGCGACTAGCTTTCCCATAATTTCCGAATCATCGAATTCATTTCCATTATGTTTCTTGTACTTTTTGATAGCACGTGTACGAGCTGATAGAAGTGTTACTAATGTTGCATCACTTGCTGAACCCTGTGCAGATAAGATATTTTAATCGATTAGCGTTAATACGCAAACATTACCTAATTTAAAAAATATATATACACATATACACACCTGTATAACACCTCCACCCTTTCCGTTGGATTCTTTAGAAAGAAAGTGATTAGGTAGTCCAAGCATTTTTCCTAACCAATCCATCATCACAACTTCTAACTCTGTATAAGCTGGACTTGATATCCATGTAAATCCAACACAACCAATTGCAGCACTTAACATTTCAGCGATAATCGATGGATAAGAATTTCCTGCTGGAAAGTAAGCGTGGAAATGTGGTGATTGCCAATGAGTTATTCCTGGCATAATTATTTTTTCAACATCATCAAGTACATTTTCCCATTTTTCACTTTCTTGTGGTGCAGTGGGTGGCAGTAAATCTCTCATAAATCCTGGTTCAACCGATGGTAAAACTTTTCTACAATTGCAATGTAAAGCGTTCTAAGTAACGGAGACAATAGAAAGATAAAATGTATTTTACCTTTCGCGAATATTATCCAAATAATTTGTTATATAATCCATCATTGCTGTTCCAAACTTTTTAAATTCTTCACCTTCCATTTTTAATGTTGAAAACCGAAAACCTCAAAAATACTTGAATTAATTCAGAGTCTAATGAGAGCTAACGGTATGCTTATTGATTACTACAGGCTTAGACATGGATGAAAATGCTTAAATAGTCGGAAAACTTCAA
Source organism: Xenylla mediterranea (assembly GCA_034700645.1). Lineage (NCBI taxonomy): Eukaryota > Metazoa > Arthropoda > Collembola > Poduromorpha > Hypogastruridae > Xenylla > Xenylla mediterranea. The sequence continues at coordinate 11,416 of JAQGCY010000832.1, read as the reverse complement.
GGGCTTTTAATGTATACGTACGTAAAATCATTATTATGTATCTGATTGATACTTGAACGACAAATTACATAGGCAATTGGCATGATTGAAAGATCAATAATCAATCATGTTCATGTATTCTTTCTGAGTTTGGGATTGGGATACCCCTTTTAGCCGACGGCCGTGTGCAAAAAAAAATAATGCATTTTCTGTTACTATGTATAATGAATGATTCAATCAAACCAAAATTATAGCAAGCAAAGCAAAGGTATAATTGCTGAGAGTAGTAAAGGAATGACCGTGTGCCAAGTAAAATTTAATGGACTCATAAAGTGGATTTTAAATTTTATTTTATGATTGTAAACATTGAATGATGTCAAATGAAACCCTGAGTGGAGGTGGATCAGAGAACCGAATGAAAAATGTTTTGTTTAATACTTTCCCATATACAATTGACAATTGTTGTATCTTATTCTTTACTCTCTGTTTCTGTAATTTAATAGCTCATAAAACGTATCCCATTGTTTTGTTTTTTGACACATAAACTCACTTTCATTGTTGTATTATTATAGTTAGTTACATCTTTCAAATAGAACAACATAATATTAATCTTAATGTTTTGCATCGCATTGCATCTTCTTTTTCTTCTTCTTCCACATTGGGCAGGGTCAGTAAGTTCAGAAAATAAATCGATTATTCAACATTACGTAATCAATTTTTCATTGGGATGAAACATTAAATAAGTCTTCCTGTAATAATGTTTTAATTGGACACATAAAAAAATATACCAATTATAATTATATCATAAAACTTCCTACTTATGATGAAATTTCAATATGCAAATTTAGAACTTTTAACACATTTTTTGCAGAATTTTTAGAAACTAAAAGTACGTACGAGTACGGTTAAACTTACAGTTAGTCAAGGCGAAGGTTAAATACAGTAGTCAATTGGAAAACTCAAGAAAAATGTAAATTGATGTACAACTAAAAATTAAACTACCATGCTTCTTGCTGCGTCATTCTTTTATTTTTTCTTTTCATTAGTAATTTAAATTGCATAAATCCTGAAAAAATTGACCTCCGGGATCAACACCACCCTGAATTAAAATTCCAGAATCTTTTTTATTATCAGGACAAAGAATCTTATTAATAACACTTCAAACAAGTAATTAATTTTAACTCTGCTGGTTTTATAGCCGCCTTTATATTTACATACGAACATCGGATACGGATACGGAGATCTGACTAAGGAGAACCATCCATTTTCGATCCTCCGTTATAAAGAATGATCTTTCAATTTTTAGGATAATTATGTTTTATCTGCTGCCCTCAGAAATGGTTTGAATTGAACTTCGATCAAAATTAACCCTTAATGTATCATAATAAAATAAATTAGGAGAAAAACCACAATGGATGAACATTAAATTGTCAACCGAAATCATAAATGGGCCCTTGTCTTGGAGATGGTGCTACTCCTTCTAACCAAATCTTGGTCCATGTTTTGATAATCATACTAAAATACAGGTTCTTTTATCTATTTCATATTTGATCCTTTACAACAATAACATTTGTTACACAAGATCCACCACTAAATATTACGAGTAGCGGATTTCCACTTTCTATTCCTAGCCAAGCCATAATTGGAACAAAAGTAAATTTTATACGTCACTACATTAAATTTTAGTATCATCTCATAAATAAATTCACCAATTAAGCATTTATTTTCAGACTGAGTTCTCGTTGAAGGTTGCTCTGGTTCAACTTTAGTATATACTTCTTACTTCACTACGTCAGTAAATTGAAAAATCGAAGGCATATAAACATCATTTTAGCTGAAATTCTTTTAGAACCACCAAAAATCCATATTTTGTACTCATAAATATTTCGAAATTCTTTAATTTCAGAAAGTAAATTGAACGACAGAATATTAAATCAGTTTCCCATATTTCACCAATTTCTTTTCCATCATTTGCACCACCGAACATACAAACATTTTCATTTGAATCATACAGATGCAATGCTTAACTCTTGGTAGGATTAATGATTTACTGGTCCAATTTTCCATATTTTATGATGAAGACGAGATTAGAATAAATTAAAGTAAAAATACATAAAAATTGAGTAGTGAAATTTACAATGGAAATGTGAAAGCAATAATGCAAATTGCAAAGAATTTGTACGACTATGAATATGATAATATAAGGAACCAAAATCTAAGCGTCCTTTCTCAGTTTTTAAAACAATAAGCTTCAACCCAGACAAAAAATTTTTCAGTTACTTCAAATTTCAAAACTAGTAATTGTTGCTCTAATTGATTATTGGAGCATGTAGTTAAATATTTATAAATTAAGTGTTTCATTTATCATGTACTCAATTAATAATTTAACATGTTTAATTTCGTTCTACACAATAATTTGTGTACTAAGTAATTTAAGTCTTGAAATTTCCGGAGCTGCTTTAATTAAAAGTGAAAATTGCAATTATGCTAGAAAAACTGATTTACTAGTTAATCACGGGACATCGAGGAATGGTGTTTTTGGAATTCATTTTAATCCATACGGTTTGTTATTTAATTATTTTTATAAGCACAGTATTAATTGCATTGAAGTTGAATTACTTTTATTTTCGTTATATATTATTCAGATCCTTTGTCAGCATTAGCAAGTAAAGTTTGGTATGCATTTGCTCCAACGAGATTTCCAACACGTAAAATTGCTATAAATTAAATGCTTAATGTTTTTCGTACTGAATCTAATTTGCACTTCATAATTTATAGGAAGAACCACAACAGAATTACCGTTTGAAAATTTAGAATTTTCAACATCAGCTCCAATCAACCCGATCTTTACTGAAACTATTCCACTACAAACCAGTTCGACTGAACAAACCACATTGGCCCCAACACCGGTAACTCCGGTCCAGCAACAACCTTTGATGTCGACGGAAATGCAGCAAGCTATTCTTGCTAATGAAACTGAAGTACCACTGATTCAGACAACAACAACAACAATAGCAACAACTACTACAGCTCTATCAGTGAATGTAAGTAGCAGTACTGAAAACGGTGATTATGAAGGTGAGTATGAGGATGAGGATGCAAATAAAACTGAAACAGCGACTGGAAGCATAATGACTACGACGCTTTCTTCAGCGATGGGTGTTGCTACTGGTGCTCCTCTTCAGCAAGGCCTAGGACAAGGATCAAATAATTCAAACCAACAAAACATGGGACAGGGAATGTTTCCAAATGGCCAACCCCAATCAGTAACAGGCCAACCACAGAATACTGGAGTACAACAACAAATGCCACAATCTGGACAAGGAAACCCAAATGGTCAGCAACCTAACCAAATAAATCCAATGCAGATGCCAGGGACTGGAGGTTTAGGGCCTGGAATTTATCCAGTGCAAATGCCAGGAGCTGCAGGCCAAGGGCCGGGAATGTATCCAATGCAGATGCCAGGAACTGGAGGCCAAGGGTCGGGAATTTATCCTGGCCAGCAGCCTGGAGGATTAAACGTGAATCAACCTGGTCAGCAGTCTGGAGGATTAAACATGAATCAACCTGGTCAGCAGTCTGGAGGATTAAACATGAATCAACCTGGTCAGGCTCAACCCGGAGGAGGTGGACAAGCCCAGCAAACTGGTACTGGTGGACAAGGTCTTTATCCAAATCAACCTGGTGGAGTGCAAAATATGAGACCAACTCAACCTGGAGCTGGTGGACAGGTTAACTATCCTGGACAACCTCAACAACCTTTCAACCCTGGCACATCTCAACAAACTGGGAGCGGAGGGCAGGGAATTAATCCAGGACAACAACAGCAACCTGGGTTTCCAGGTCAAGGTATGTTTCCGGGCCAATCTCAGCAGCAGCAAGGGCAAGTAAGGCCACCATATCCTCAACAAGGGCAGCCCGGACAAGGACAAGGAAGACCACCAAATCAACCAAGTGGAAGTGGAACTGGTGCATATCCTGGACAAGGGCAACAACAACCTGGTTATCCAAATCAAGGACCACTTCAGCAAAATAACCCTGGACAGGGACAACAATTTCCATCCCAACCTAGCCAACAGCCCCAAAGCCAAAATCCGAATCAACGCCCTCCTTCACAACCACATCAGCATCCAGGTTCAGGTCAACTTCCAGGCCAAAATCCAAATCCAGGAACTGGAACTAGCATGGGCTTTCAAAATAGTTTTCAATCTTCATCTCAATTTGGAAACTCTCCAAACCGTCCTCCAGGCTCACCCATGGGTACGAGCTCTAGCTCAAGTTTTTCAACAAGCCAGCAAGCATCTTCGCAATATGGAAATCCAAATGTAGCAAATAGCGGTAACAGCAATAGTAATCCATTAATGAATTCAATTGGTCCTAATGGTCGCCCACTTTATCCAGGAATGCCAAATCGTCCAGTTCAGCAAAGTGGATCAAATCCTGGAGCAGGACCAGGAGGAAGTTCGCAATCACAATTTCCAGGGATTTATGCACCACAGCAAGGTTTTCCACAACAAACAAATCCCAATGCCATCAGCAACAGCGTCACCAATCCCAATCCACAAAGCCAACCACCTAATACAATTAACAATGGCTTTGTTTAGCTAAGAATATTGGAACAAACAATTACATATACAACCATAGACAACAATAAAAACGATGGTTAATTTTGTGGTTTGGTTTCCATTTCCAATTTCCTATTGTTCTTAACATTTGCATTTCTATTTACATATGTATGTACGGATTTGCTATTTGCTCCTTCAATAGCTCAATCTTACAAAATGCATTGAATTGGAAGCTTTTGTTTTTCCTTTTTGGTTAGTTTTGCTTGGTTTCCGCGAGGCTTTAACGTGATGTTGCTGATGAGTTGGTCTTGGTTTTTTCATTCCAAAATTCTATGTCATCTGTTTCGTTTTGGTCAATATTGACAGTGACATTGGCAAGCAGAAGCAGTACTGAGGGACCTTGTGAACCCTTGTTTTAGGCCCTTAAGTGTCCGATTCCTTCAATTAATTAAATTCTGCCAATAAATCATGACGTTTGACCTTGGCCGGACTAGAAAAAGAAAGAAAGTTAACCAAGAATTGACGTAAACCACGACCAGGCCAGCTGATCCAAAAATCCCCATTTGTCCCAGTCCCATCATTACCCTTGATCTTGGTCAATCAATTCGTCATCTAAATCTACAAGAATACTGTGAAGAATGATAAGGCAATCGTGCAGGAACAGGACGCTTGAAATTTAATTTATTTTTATTGTTATTTGGACATGGTAAGTCTCATATAATGACAAACTAAAAAGATTACATTCTAATGAAGTATTAAATAGATAAAGCTAATCCAAACTCATTCTACTTTTTGTTAATTTCTTTAGGATTTATGACTGCGTGCACGGATTCTGTAATTCTAATTCACTATTTTTAACCTGCTGGACTAGAATATGTTGTAAATACTACATATAAGACATAAGAAGATAATTAAATAATCTACAATAGAAAAGCCAAAAGGACAAGACACGAGATAGAAGATTGTTTGACTGATTTCCATTTGATTCATTGCCAACTTGCCAGTATATCAATTATCAACCTTAAGCTTAAGCTCAAGATGTATACATGTAAGTACTTACTTACTTAAACTTAATCGATTTGATTTGTGATAAACTGAAACAATATCAGTGCCCGACCTTCAAAAGTTTATTGTTCATGACATGAGTGAATCGTTAATGTATTATTTTCTTTGTATCCTTCTATTCCAAAATCCACAGTTAAGCCATTCAGTTTAAGGAATCGACGGTTAAGGGAAAAATACTGCTTATTCATAATCCTAATGAGTTTTTTAGCAGTATGTATTGGGATGGTATATTTCTTACCGGACATAAGGGCCAAAACATCGGCGGGTGTACAGGATGTCTATCAAAAAATTCCAGATTTATTCCTTGCCCCTAATTTACCCGTTCCACCTCCAGCTCCACTTGGTAAAAAAATATTTCAATTAGTAGTTTTAGTAGAAATTCCCTAAATTTATTGTTCTGCACTTCCTTAGTTGAATCTGAACTTAATCATCAAAATCCACCACCGCCCTTCGGCATACCCCGACCAATTGAGTCCCCACGTAATCTTGAAGATCGTAAGAAACTCTATGCAAAAATTGAAGAAGAAGAGCATAGGCGAGTCCTAGAAAAACCTAAATTATTTGATGAAAAAGGTTCTGAACAATCCAAAAGAGAATCTTCGTCAACAAAAACCCCAACAAAAAACTTAATGAAACCAGTTAATGTTCATGATCCAAATCAAAGGGGGGAAATTTTAGTTGCAAATCAAAATCGACACTTACATACCCTAAGCAGTGGTTCTGTATTTTCCTCTGGAAATTATTCTGGCGTTGTTGTACAAGGTGGAGATGATCCAGATCCAGAAATTCGAAAGAAACGGGATTTCATTAAATTGGTAAGTAACCTTACAATTCCAACTGCTTGAAGTTCAAGTAGCAAGTACAATTTCTTACCATTTATTGACAAAAAGCACATGTTGACTTGTCTTTAGAAGTTAGAATATAAATAGAAGGAAATGTGATAAAACATGAAAAGATAGACTTGACAGTTGACACTTGAGTAAATACATATATGGTTCATTCGTACATAAAAAAATCCGGCAGAGAGCCGATAGGACACACATAAACAGCATTTTTTATTCATGAAACCTATAAAAGAACCACAAACACACACACGATTATCCCAGATGTCATGAAAAAAAGGATGTTAAAATTTGTATTTATTAGGCAAATTGGCTAAACCAAACAAATGCTAATAATAATATATTCAATTTTCGTTTTCTTACCCTTAGCTATAGGAATAGGAAAGAAAACACGTAAGTAGTTATCATTATCAAATGTCGCGAACTGTGAGATAGATACACATATGAAGAGTCTTGGATTTTTTATTGCATAACTATAAAAACTCAAGACATTACTTACTGGAAAACGGACCAAGTGTTAAGCGTGTCTGTGCATCATTGAGCATTTCTGAGAATAATCATAATGAAAAGAAAATGATTTATCCAGATAATGAACCATAAGGCAAAAGCTATGCTAATGCTATATCAAAGATTAAGTTTAGTATTTGTGTTACAATTTGCAAAAGTAGTAGTTTAGAACCCTTACTTCCGGAATTTAGTGTACAAGATGATTCGTCGAAAGCGTTCAATTTTATTAGGCTTGTGTATATTTTGTACGGGTGTTTTATTGCCATGTTTAATAATATTTGGATGGTTTACGAGTTTACCGTCAGCTCCACTAAATATAATACCAAATATTTCGAGAGAGATTAAAAATAACATTCCAATTAAGTTTTATCCCAACAAAACTCTAATATGCGGTAATACGACTGAGGGAATGGACGCGAATGTCCAAATTAGACAAAAGCGTGATTTTATTGTTAAGGTTTGCCTTGGCGTAATTTCGAATTTTATTCAGTATATAATTAACTGAGAATTTTTCCCTTTGCAGATGATGAAAGATTCATGGGACAATTACAAGCGTTATGCTTGGGGTGAAAATGAATTGAAACCAATTAGTCAAAGAGGACACTCGAGTAGTATATTTGGTTCATCCAAATTAGGTGCAACGATTGTTGATGCTGTTGATACACTCTACATTATGGGAATGGACAAGGAATATAAAGAAGGAAGAGATTGGATTGCTAATAATTTAGATTTTGACAGAGTTTATGCAGAAGTTTCTGTTTTTGAAATTAATATCCGTTTTGTTGGTGGACTATTAACAATGTATGCTTTAACGGGGGACGAAATGTATAAAGATAAAGCATATAGCCTGGGCAAAAAATTATTGCCGGCTTTTGATACGCCAACAGGAATACCTTATGCTTTAATTACACTCAATCATGGAGTAAGTTATTATCATTATGCTAAATTTTAAGTTTGATGAAACGATTTTGAAATATTTTGTACTCATATTACACTTCTAGGGTGGAAAGAATTATGGTTGGGCTTCAAGTGGTTCGAGTATTTTATCCGAATTCGGTACACTACATTTGGAATTCGTGTATTTATCAGATATAACGGGGGATCCAGTGTTCCGAGATAAAGTATATAAAATTCGTGATGTGATTAAAAAGGCAGAAAAACACAAGGGTCTCTACTTTAATTATTTACATCCACGAATGGGGAAATTTACTCAGAGTAAGTCACTTTATTATTGTAGAAAAGATATGGAACTAAAGGATTTTATTATTTTGTAGATCATGTATCAATGGGTGCATTAGGTGACAGTTTTTATGAATACTTGTTAAAATCATATATTCAGACTGGAGATGTTGATGCTCGAGAAATGTATGATGAAGCAATGGATGCCTTTGAGAAGAATGGACTGTTACGTTATTCCAAATCAGGTCTTGTCTATTTTGCTGAAATGAAATATGACAGGATTGAGAGTAAAATGGACCATTTAGCTTGCTTTTCTGGTAAATTTTTACCATTGTTATTTGTGATGTAATAGCTAATATGAATACAGAATGCATCGATTAATTCTTATCTCAGGTGGACTTCTTGCTCTTGGTGCTCATACAGATCCAAATGTATCTGGAAACCGTAATGCTGCAAAGAATCCACGAACTTCAAAGCATATGAAAATGGCCGAAGGAATTACAAATACTTGCCACGAATCATATATTCGAACTAATACAAGATTAGGTAAATAAGCATGCCATTTGCATTTTATGCTTTAAGCAGAGCATTAGTAAAACTGTTAATTTCTTTTTATAGGGCCTGAAAGTTTTAGATTTAGTGATGCAATAGAAGCTCGTGCCCTAAGGCAGAATGAGAAATACTATATTCTACGACCTGAAGTAATTGAATCCTATTTTGTCCTGTGGAGACTGACAGGAGATCCCAAGTATCGGGATTGGGCCTGGGATGCTGCTCAAGCAATTGAAACTCACTGCAAATCAGGACCAGGCGGTGGTTACTCTGGTCTAAGAAATGTCTATTCGAATCCTCCACAACAAGATGATGTGCAGCAAAGTTTTTTCCTTGCTGAAACATTGAAATACTTGTATTTAACATTTAGTTCTAAAGAATTAATTGATTTAGACTATTGGGTCTTTAATACAGAAGCCCATCCACTTCCAGTCAAAGGAGTTAATCCCTTTTATAGGCCATTCAAATCAACCAAAATTCGATAGGTTTTCTTTTTAAAAGTTAATATCAAGTTTCATGTTTAACTAATTAGTTCAGTAAATAATTATCAACTGACAGATAAACCATAATGCATGGACTCACCTAAGATAAAATTTATTTTTTTTGTTTGACTTTTAAATATAAAATTCCTAATGCTATGCTCCAGTAGAACATTGTATAATGGTAATTTATATTTTTAGTTTTTGTAGAGGTGTGTATGTGTAAGTGTGGAAGTGTGTATGTGTAATTTGTTTGTTGATGTGTTTGTGTGACTATGAGCTAACCTAAGTCCCCTCCTATCCAGTATCTTCCCTAATTTGCTATAATTGAATTCAAAACAATGTTGAAACTCTCTGTGATACTATTGATTTTTTATTTTTAATGTTAAAAAAATACATGTGTGTTGGCAAATTAATCATTATCACTATTATATTATACTCATGTTACGTTGTTTTAGACGCAATATGTTATAAAAGCAATTAATAATTCTACCATAAAATAGTCAAATCAAATGGAAATATTTATGACCTAATGTTATTATTCACAATCACAATATGTTATGTTGTCTGTCTGTAGTAAATTCACAATCAACCAAAACTATTCTAAATTCCAAACTAAAATACCATTGCAATGAAACATGTCTATTATTGTGTGTTGTCTATATTTTTTGGGCAAGAATTCGTACGTATCGTTCAGATTTGTAACGGATAAGGACTTATCGACTGGACAATCAAAAAACAATATTTAAGCGACAAAGGCGAAAATTTGAGAAGAACGAAGAAATTTATTGCCAGCTTCGTTAAAATTTTGAATTTAGACTCGTAGAATTTATAATTGTTTCAAAACAACTAAAAATTCCAGTAAACAAATACACATTTCTATCAATCAAGATGCATAATTTATTTTGCACAAGTAGAGTTATTAGAAATATCTGGTAAACATGCATGCTATAACAGGTCGTTATGGGTTGACTATTCTATTAATTAATTCATTAATTTTGTCTGTTTTTTTTTTAAGCTGATACGTATTTCAGTTTAGTACGAACGATCGTATGAAGATCAATTGGCTATAAATTAGTGAAAAGTCTAGTATTAGAACTCCAGAAACTGCAATTCTATGAATGGATTAGGTAGAACTTGAAGTCCTAAAAATCTCATAACTCTGCAACAATAAGAGCATGGGTTCCAAATCCAATTTGAAGCGTTCAAAGAGGATCTGAATCAAAATTAAATTGCATACTTATCATACAATTGATTTTTTAACAGCATTATTTTCAACGTTTCTTGGAATCCGTGGAATTTATAGTTTATTATATTTAATACATTGGAGTAATCGAATTGGTTCATTTTTACAATTTTATCCCTTTACATTTAGACTTATCGGAATGAATAATATTATTGTTCTTCGTTTCAAAAGTAAAGGAAGAAAACTTATTTCATTAAGTATTGGAATTTCCAGTGCTATTACATTATTAAACTTAACTTTAATGCTACTTATACCAGCACTATTTAATATGGCTGAAGAAACTGAAACATTAATCTTACTTATATTAAGTGGAATTGTAATTTTATTTGGTGGAATTCAACTTTATGTTGTTGCGAATAAGGACCATTTTGTTAATTCCAATAAAAGATTTTTAGAACTAGATGTTAAATACGGTGATATAATATTTTGTAGCGTTTGCTACACAAAACTCTAATATTTCCTTTTTACTTAAAATTAGACAAATTAGCAAAATACCTCAAAATTCAAGAAACTCAAAATCCCTTTGTTGTACTTGTATTTTTGGTTGTTACAATTCTTCCAATAATTGCATGGATAATATTTTCCTTACCAGCGTTTCTATTCTTCATTTTGTCACCAAATACTCCGATCAAAGGATGTATAGATTTCCATCAATCTTGGATTGGAATATTGTTAGTAAACTATATCGAGATTATGACGCCAGAATTTTACACGGGTACAATTGCTCCAATCCTGAAAGTATATCTTTCCCTATCATTTTGGTACATTGGATTTGGCCCAGGAACTTTTAGTTGTGTATGGATAACTCAAATGGGAATATGGCAAATTTTTAGTACAAAGAATCGATTGGAACAATTTTTAATTGGATATGATCATATTAAAAACTTAATGGACTCCAAAGAAATACTAGCTAGAGTATATTTAGATTTTCAAGTTATGAATGCTCTTGTGAATGATTTAATATCACCAATCTTAGCTCTATTTTATTTTATGGCTACAGCT
>JAQGCY010000831.1:0-13760 GCA_034700645.1 Xenylla mediterranea | reverse complement strand
GTAATATTAGAACATATGCGACGGTTGCGACGGTAGTCAGGCGACGGTATTATAGGCGACGGTAGTCCGGCGACGGTAGTCAGGGGGACATGTCTATCTCTATATCAATTATTTATAGAGATGGTTTACTGTCAAGTTGACGTTTGACCGATCTTAATCCGGTAGTCTGGTTTTTAGAATTCTAACAGTCAGCCGTACACTATAACTACAATGTAAATATTGCGTATCCAGTCAAGCCAGCTGATGAACGATGAAGTTTGTTTTCGATTTCGACGTCCCATCTTAAGAATTGCATGAACTAGTTGACACTAGTTTTTTACGTTTGCCCATGTTCATGTCCACTATGTATGTATTTTTAGCATAGAGTAAAGTGGAGTTGTCACTTGTGTGTGAAGGACTGGAAATAATAATGAACCCTTAAGGGCTTCAGTCAGAATTATTAAAGGTTCCTATTCGAAAATAAAATGGCAGACCGGAACCCCTATCCATCCCCATTTCCACACGTAAGACCCCCTGTACAAACTCCAGCCCCAGCTATTCGTTCACATTCCTCAACTCGACCCTCACATGTTCGATTTATAAATAATACACGTCGAAGGGTTGATGTGATTTGGATCAATTATGAAGGTGCTAGGGTAAAATATAGGGTAAGACAAGCTAAGAGTTAATGAAGATTAATTTCGACTAATTTAATACTACTAGTAATTCAAATTCTGTCATGTAGACTCTGGAGCCAGAAGAATTCTTCGATGTCACTTCATTTGTCACTCATCCATGGATATTCCTAGATTCTGAAACGCATTTACGAATGGTTGTTCGAAAGAAAAGTGTGTTTGATATACCAGAGGTAAGTGTAAGTAGTACAAGTGTTGCAAGTGATTGATAACTAGGAAAAATTATTGTAATTCCTATTTCCATTTGATTTATGTTCAGCCAATTCTAGTTCGTAACCCAACAGCACCAAATCAATATGTACAAACTCGTGCTTATGTTAAAATTACGCTGCCAGTCCTTACGCTTCGAGAAATTGCAATGGAAACAATACAAAGATGTTTGAGGGACAAGGATGATGTTTGGGGACTAGAGCTACCTAAAGGACTCAAAGTTGAAATTGAACGGAAAATGGACTCACTAGATGATAATGGACCAATTGATACTGATTAATAGTTTCTAATCAAACTGGTGCATCTGAATTTATTTCGGATATTTTAAATTAAGTCAGGAAATCCAACCTGAAGAACCATTACCATTACTGATTATCGATGGACTCATTTGAGTGTATTTAATTTAATATATTGTTGTATATGCTTTAATCGTATTCTATTTAATTTTAGGATCTTAACATATCGAATAAACTGCATGTAAAGATTCCACACTTGCATTCAAAATCATTCGTTATTCCTTATGCCAAGAAGTTTTTATTGTACAAGTTACTCTCAAGCATGTCACTCATTTTTAATTGAAGGAAGACTAACGAGAAGACCTGCGACCACAAGACCAATCCCAAACAACACCCATTACTAAGCAATTTCTAGTTAAACTAGTTATATAGCATAGATGTATCAAATTTTAGCTTGATGACAGTTTCAACATTAGATTTTGTATTTGCTACAGCCTTAGCAATTGCATTTTGTAAAGAGAAACTTGAAGCGGAAAAGAATTTGTGGGAACTAGTTGTGTTGAAATGAAACCAGAGAAATGGCTAAAATCCAGAATAGGAAAAGAAATTGGAAATTTGATAGCTGATGCGTCGTAAAAAGCAAAATTAATTAGATTCAAACAAATAAATTCAGAATTTACATTATAGACATATCGTATGATATTAAGAAAATAAAATTTCCACTTATGGATGGATGCATGTTAAACACCCTTGTTAACGGTTATTCGGACAAAATGTTGCTTGATTGAGGATGATGAGGACTGAGATCGACTAATGACTTGAATACGCACGATAAGAAAACGTTTTGGCATCGTAATTCCCAAAATTTCCTGCCTACAAGCTTTTTGTGTCGTGTGACTATTTACGCGTAGCATTTCAAAAATCTCATTCCTATGCTGATGAGTGCTACTTTTCGCTTCACTACTGTCAACTGTTCGCTGTCCGTTTGCCACACCGTGACTGTTCATTAACGTCTGGATTCAGGTTGTTTCGTATTTGGACTTTTATCAAGCATTTATCTATCAGTCATAGCTCCTGCTCCTGGTTTAAGTTGTATTATTGACAAACAATTACAATGGTTGACCATTCATTAGATTTTCAAATCCAAATCCCAAATGTAGGCCTAGTGGAATCAATTCGAAATGAGGTAATCAAAAGGCTTGAGCAAATTGAGTTGAGTTATTGACATCCAATTTGTATACTAGTTGGGTATTTGTTTTTGACTGCAGGTTGCACTTGGGTATGAGCCAGTTTTTGGTCCAATTATTCAAAATATTCTAACAACAATTCCAAATCAATTTTTTCATGGTCTGGGCGTCACTGAAATTTATCCAGATTATCTCCTAACTAGCCTTGACTCGCTTCTTGAGATTTTAGATTTTCAATCTGAAGGAAATAAAGATCCAAAGATAATGAAAGTAATACTTGAAGGGGCAATAAAGCTCCAACAAAGTAACTGTACAAAATTTAATGAACTTTGGGCGAGATGTACAGGTAAGAAACATGTAAATGTATAAAAACTGTGGAGTAATAAAAGTTAATTTTTAACTATTTAACTATTTTGATTCTTTCAAGGAAAAGAACTACCTAGCGTCCTTTTAGAAAGAATTCCAGTAGATACAAATCAGGCCGCAAATTTGGAAAAATTTCGTCAAGAATACAAAGCTGGGATTGAAAAGGTCCGAATTAGTTTCCGGATTTGTGAGATTAAAACATTCATTTTAACCTCAACAATTAAACTTTTGGAAGGTGGCATTCCGGTTTTCAACTTTTGGAACTTTGTTAAGAATAATTTCCTTATGCCACCAGAACTTATTGTTAAAATTGAGGAAAATTTCCAAAAGTATCAATGTGAATTGTTAGATTATTCTATTAAGCAAAAAGAGTGGACTCCAGGGGATTTTATTGAATTTAACGAGGAAAAGTACAAAATTCTTAAAGAGTTTAGATCCAACTTAATGCGTACAGGAGACAGGACTCATCGTTCTTGAATTACGTGCATACATTATCGAGGCATTTGCAAAAGGGCGTCCAATTAACTATGAACCGGATGAACAATGACTTTCTAATTACTTGTTTAAGGGAAATTGGTTTATTTGCGTCCATAATTTCATATAAATGCTTTCTACATTTAAGTTTTCACACATTCAATTTGATATTCTTGTCAATAAAATTTGTCACGGTTTGTCAAAGTTAACCTTAGCCTTAACTCTTCGTCACTAGAATAATACAACAATACACCCCTTTAGGAAAGACTGAAGGTTTTTTAAGTTTACTGTTCAAAGAGTCAATTAAATTTAATGTGTAATACTTTGTCCATGACCATGAATAAATTGTAAAAAAAGAAACAATACGCCTTGTGTTTGCAATGTTCATTTATATAGGATTATTTTATTTGTTTGCATCGACTCATCAATATTGCAGTTCAAATCAATTCAAGCTCCAGTTCATTCAAGAAGTAATTAAAAATATGGTGCCTTTGTGCCTCTACAGTAAAATTGTGCTATTTCTGACCGTTGCTCAAACTACATTTGCGCAGTATGATCCAAAGGATCCTTCGAGATACGATCTTTCTGAGAAAGATGTAGAAGAATTTTGTCCAATGGTCCCTGGATTTGAAGAATTTGGCTCAGGAGAAAATCATGCAGATCCGAACAAATGTTATAAGTACAAATGGGCACCAGATCCATGCAGTAAGTCTAGTTTGAAAATTTTACGATTAATAATTAATTAAAATGTTTCTCATTTTATTTAATTTGATAGCAATTGAACGAAGTGGACGCTTAGAAAGTAATATGCTTCATTGTGGTCATTATGAAATGGTTCCGTGTGTTGATCAAGAAGACAGAAGTAAGAAGGATGATGGATTATATGGATTTGATATTTCATGGGAAGAAGCTCATGGTTTATGTGATAATGTTTTACAAATTAAATTAAAATCCCAACATATGGATCCACCACCCACAAGAATGTATTGGCATTGGACTTTTTGCAGTAAGCCAACGAATTGAATTACTAATGAGAATACAAATACGATTTCACACTAAAACTTATTATTTTGCATTTTTTACAGAGGAAGGAAAAGGAACAGAAATCAAGCCTTGTGGGAAATATTCGATGCAGTATTATAAGGATGACAGTGCTTTCGAAGTCCCTACAAAGTAAAGCTTAATGTATTAATACGTACTACTTATTTTTAGACATAGTTATTTCCGTGAAAAACTTATACATTTATTGATTTAATATAAAATGAATAATGCTTCACAACAACAATTTAAAATTCTTATTTTTGATCAGGATAAGAATTAGATACGAAACTTTTGTTGTTGATTTAAAATATTTATTCATTAGTGAAAGTAAGTGAAATAGAGTAGCATAAATACGCCTTTGAGTTTTTAATCAAGAAGTTGGGTATATTAAAGTAAAATAGCCGAGTTTATTTCCTAATTTGCTTCGTTTTATGTAACAAGCTTATTTGATTTGAACAATAAATTCTTATTCGCCTATAGCTGCATTGCAGTGCAGTGACGTGTTTTCTAAAAATGATAACTGTTCTAGCAAACCAACTGTTAATTTTAAGCTGGAATTATTGTTCTATACTTAATGTTATTCCTTATTCATGGAATTCCAAGCAAAATCTACTTGTTTCAACCAAAAACAGCAAACCGAGGATAATTATGTTTTACATCAATATCACTTACATGGGATTGTATTGTTTGATGGTTTGGATCCAGTTATGGCTTGGGATTAATGGATATGATTCCAATGAATCATTTGGTGATAAGATGATAGTTGCCCTAGTTGGGTTTGCTTGTACTATAGCTTCATACTTTCAAATTTATACAGCACTTAATCAAAAGAAAATTTTGACTGTGCTCAATATTTGCTACAAATTCTTCTCTGATTTGGATCGTAAGTATTCATATATACCAGCAATCATTTGTGATTAAATTTTAACAATTTTCAGAAAAGTACAGATCAAAAACCTGTCCTACTAACAATCCAAAGCAAGAAGTTTTATTAGCATTAGGTGTTCTTGGCTGCGTTCTCATACCGTTGGCTTTCAATCTGTTTTCCATATTTGAATATTCGAATCGAGCTTTTTTATTCAGTTGGTTTTTTATTGATGAAGACTCGTCGAATACAGCATTTCTGCTTGCTTTGGTCCCTGTATATTGGTTGTTCACAACAGGTTGGGCTATTGTATTGTTTCTTTCAGTGCCAGGGTTATGGGTGATTTTGAACTATTTATTTATTTTAAATCAAATAAGGTGAGAAGAGAAATCAGTGACGCTGAGAAACTGTTCTTTAGCTTTTTACTTATCTAGATCAAAAAATTCAGCAATCTTTACCAATGACTCCATTCGAACCCCTTGGAATGCATATAAAACTTATCGAGCTCTCCAACTTATGTGCAAACTAATAAACAGCGTTATGCAAGACCCGATGTTAATTGGAGTGAATTTACTTATGTCACTAATTGTAACTGCAAACGTTGTTTTGATTAAATATCATCATGTTGTACCAGTAGTTGGCTTTTTTGCGTTTGGAGGATATTCTGCATTTGCAACAGTTGCACTTGTAGTCACATATATAAAACTTGGCGAATTTCATGAGGCATCAACTGGATTCTTAAGATCCAGCAAAAAAAAGTATCTTGAATGCAAAAGCATAAAATGGAGAATGTTCATGGCAAAATCTATCAATTCTTGCGCCCCAGTCAAAATTCATATGGGCAGTGTTGGGTATTTTACCAAACGAACGTCTCTAAGAATTATAGGAAAAATTATTTATTATACCAATAAATGTGTATTAGTTTTGGGAAAAGGTAAATGAATAAATTTGCTGAATTTTAAAATATACGAGTTTTAATGGTCATTATTACAATTTAGATAAAGAACATGTCCAGGGAAGCTTTTCTTCATTACCATTTGTTTCTCATGCGCTACAACATATTTGATTTATTAATCAATATAATTTTTCATACGATTGAGCTAGGTAAGAATTTGTAATTTTTGTGATAAAAACTTAACAGTCTTTTTTATTTGCATTGTTCTTAAACCTATATTAGCCAAACAAATAAAATATTTAGATATATTGAAAAAGGTGTGCCTTTAAATTTTTTAGGGTTCAGATGAAAATGCTGAGGTCTATGCTTTCAGTTTAGCACAAAAAGTAAAATATTTAGCTTACGATGTACTTGAACTAGTAAATTATTCAACTTGGATGAAATTATTGGCTGGCCCACAAAATCTAATTCGAATAATAGCAAGTTACACAACGAATTTTTTTAAACCTGGTAATGTACTAATGCTAACTTGGAAAAGAATTTTGGCGACTCATTTTTAAATAAAGTATTAACTTGAAAGGTTGCATTAAAAATGATAACTCCACTCACAACTCAATTACTTATATTTAGCTTATGCTATTGTTCAAAACTAAATATAATTCCATTTTATTGGAGTTCAAAACATAAGCATCTTATTTCGACAAATAATAATAAAGGCAGAACTGGGTTATACTACCTCCAAATTATATACAATGCCAGTTACTTTATAATTCTTTGGTTCCAGTTATGGCTTGGTATTAAAGGAAGCGACCCAAATGAATCATTTGGCGACAAATTATTTGTGGCACTAATATGTTTTGCATGTTTAGTAGCTTCATTTTTGCAAATATATGTAGCAATGAATCAAAAAAAGATATTACAACTACTCAATACAGCATTAGCATTTTTCACAGAATTTGATCGTAAGTATGTGTTTTTAATTTATCATGCACGTTTTAAAGTTTTCAATTTACAGGAAAATTTAGACTACTGAGTTGTCCAACAAGAAATCCTAAAAAGGAATTCTTACTTATTTGTGCCATTTTGGGATGCGCTGGTTTACCATTTGTTATCTTTATATTTTATTTATTTACATACTCAAACCTTGTTCGGTTGGTATTTTCTGGACCAAAATTCATCCTTTATAGCAATTTTACTTGCATTTGTCCCAAGTTATGTCATGTTGACGTTAAACTGGGCTTCCGTTCTCTTTGTTTCTGTCCCTGGATTATGGCTTATATTTAATTATTTGTTTATACTGGCTCAAATAAGGTGAAGGAAGGCTTATAAATTCTTCCAACTGCAAATTAACAATTTGACAAATTCTTTTTTTCTTCACAGACCAACAAATAAACCTAACATTTATACAAAGCCCTCAGCTCGTAAACCTTGGATTGCATACAAAACCTATCGAATCCTTCAAATTCTTTGCAAACTGATTAACGACGTTATTCAAGATCCATTATTTGTTGCCGTTGATTTAATCATGTTAGTTATTGTAGTTTCTAATGTAGTGGTGGTGAAATTTCACCAAATTGTTCCTGTAACTGGATTTGTAATATTTTTGGGGTATTCAGCATTTGCTACAGTAGCACTTTTGGTAATATACATTAAACTTGGAGAATTGCATGAGGCATCAACTGGCTTTTTGAGTTCAATGAAGAAAAAACAATTTAATTATAAAAGTCTTCAAAGAAAATTGATCATGAAAAAATATATTCAGTCATGTAAGCCGGTACAGATACATATGGGCAGTGTTGGTTATTTTACTAAACGGACATCTTTAAGAATCATAGGAAAAATTATGTACTATACAAATAAATGCATATTACTTATAAGAAATGGTAAATGAATTTATTACCCTTATAATTTGACGTTAGTTATCGTCATTGCTAAAGCTAATGAAACAAAAATACAAAGCGAACTCAAAATTAGAAATATTAATCTTGTATAAGTATTTTTTATCAGGATTTTACATATATTATGTTTCGGTGACTAATAATAACTTTCTTTTGTACAATAAAATGTTTGTGAATAATTTATTTGTTATTATTTTTCTACTTTTCTTGCAATCGGATTTGATATCGACTCAAAAATATTTATAAAAACATATTTGGCCAAATAGGAATTAGTTATTTTTTGGATTCGTTGGACCTTCAAATAAATTGAATTTCTTTTGTTTCGAAAATTTGCCAGTAACAATTGTCTTTGTCATCCAGATTATCAAGAATTTCAACATGATTACACCGTGGACTAATCGATTCTTAATATATAGTTTAAATTATTGTACAACATTTAATATTGTACCATATTCATGGAATTCGAAACAACAAAAACTAGTTTCAACTGCTCATAATAAATACAGAAGTAAACTTTATTACTTTAATATTGGATATAGTGGGATCTATACCTCAGTTCTTTGGGTTCAATTTTGGCTTGCAATAAATGATCCAAATGAACTATTTGACGATATATTATTTCTTGCTCTTGGTTGTATTTCAAGTTTAATTGCTTTAATTATTGGAATTTACATAGCATTATCGTCCAAGAAAATGTTAATACTTTTCAATACAGCATTTACATTTTGTACCAAGTTCGACAGTACGTAAGACGAAAATGTCTCCTCCATGCTGAAAAGTGTTGAAAGATTTAATGTAATTGATTTTTCAGAATATTTTAAAGCAAAATCTTGCCCAACAAAGAATTTGAAGGAAGAATTTTTGTTGTTTTTAGCCACTTTAGCTTGCACAGGTTTACCTTATGTGGTTATAATGTTTTACATATTCAAATATAACAATAGGGTGTTCCTATTCAGCTATTATTTCTTAAACCAGGATTCGTCAATAGTTTACTTCATATTGGCAATGTTTCCAACATTTTTCTTTTGTAAAATCACTTGGTCTATTGTACTTTTTGCTTCTGTACCTGGGCTTTGGGTCGTTTCAAACTATTTGTTTATCTTGTATGAAATTAGGTAAATAATTGATCAAACTATGAGTTCTTAGATGGGTTGATATAAGCATAATTTATGCTTTGTGTATTTTTTAGACCAGGAAAGCTAAATATTTACACGAAATCTACAGCTCGTATTCCCTGGACTGCTTACAAAATCTATCGAAACCTTCAGTTTATATGTAAACTAATGAATGATGTGGTTCAAGAACCAATGTTGTTGTTCGTTAATTTATTAATGTCCATATTAGTCGTATCAAACTTTATACTTATTAAATACCATCATATTTTACCAGTTGTTGGATTTTTATTATTTGGTGGATATTCTGCATTTGCTTCAGTAGCACTATTAGTAATTTACATTAAGGTTGGAGAATTTCATGAAGCTTCAACTGGATTTCTTATTGCAATGCGGACTAAATTGATCAGTTATAAGTTTTCGGAAGATGGAATTATTATATTGAAATCAATTAAGTCTTGTCAACCATTACGCATTCATATGGGAAACGTTGGTTATTTCACGAAAGGGACGTCCTTAAGAATCATAGGAAAAATTGTGTATTATACTAATAAATGTTTACTAGTATTAGGAACTGGAAAATAAAATAGAAGCATTCAATATTTTCGTAAAAATTGACTAAATAAATGGAAATGAACTTCATTGGTAGTATTTATTCATTCGAACAAAATTATTCATATGCCGCATGAAACTTATCTAAATAATGCATTAAAACTTTTGAAGGTTATCATCTAACTATAATCAATAAATTTTTATTTGATTTATTAGGACTACCTAAATACTAAAATACATTTATTCGTATAATATACAATTTTCCCAATAATCCTTAGAGATTTTCGTTTAGTAAAGAATCCAACACTGCCCATATGAACACTCACAGGTTGACAGGATCGGAAGGATTTGGCCATAATCATTTTCTCGTCAAGTGTTTTATAATTAGCTGATTTTGATTTAATTAGTTTAAGAAATCCAGATGAAGCTTCATGAAATTCTCCTAACTTAATGTAAACTATTAGAAGGGTAGCAGTTGCAAATAAGGAATATCCACCAAATAGTACTAACCCAGTAATAGGCACAGTATGATGATATTTAATTAATACAAAATTTGAAAGTACTGTTATGAACAATACTAAATTTATGATTAGTAGCATTGGGTCTTGTACTACATTATTTAGTAGTTTACAAATCATTTGAAGTGCTCGATAAGTTTTGTAGGCGTTCCTTGGAGCACGAGCTAAATGTTTTGTATTAATATCGGACTTGGTTGGTCTGTAAAAGGAAAATTTGTTAAAATACGAGACAACAATTTAATAATTCAAATTCTAAAAGCATAAAAAGTCAATTACGAAAATACTTTTACCTTATTTCATATAAAACAAATAAGTAATTTAGTATTATCCAGAATCCAGGTACTGAAACGAACATCGATATGGCCCAGCTCAAATTACATATCCAGAACGTTGGTAGTAATGCAAATAAAAATGAAATTATTGAGGAATTCGAGTCTATAAAGTAGTAACTAAAGATGAAAATTCGATTGGTATATTTAACGGTGTAAAAAATGGAGATAACATAAGGAAGACCAAGGCAGAGGATTGTTCCACATAAAAGAACAAATTCTTGTCTGAGATTTCTCCTTGGACAAGTTGATGATCTATATTTTTCTTTAATGAAAATAGGTTATTTTTTAATTCTTAAACTGTGGAAAAGAAAATGAGGTCTAGACTTACTATCAAATTGCAGAAAAAAAGGAATACACACGTTGAAAAGTTGTAATATTTTCTTTTGACAGAATACTACGTAAACTTCAATAAATGAACCAATTATACATGCAACACAACCTAAAGTGAGAATCAATGTGTCAGAAAATGATTTCTTTAATTCATTATGCATAATCCCAAGCCACCACTGAATACAAAGTACCAAACCGTAAGTAACATTACAAGTGATATTAATAAAGTAAGCAGTTGTTTTAATTCTACTTAGATTGGTTGAAATCAGAATTTTATCTGCGGAATTCCATTTGTAAGGAATTATTCCAATAGTTGTACAAAAGTCAAAACTGAATGTCAAAAGTCGTAAGTTAGTTTTGGTTATCATATCTTTGTCCTTATAATTTCAAGTGTAGAAATTGATGTTGTATGTCTAGCGAAAATGATAGAATGGTCAAATCTTGTGCTCGATTTCTCTTAAATTACAAATGTCCAACCTAAATGTATTATATGATATGGGTGATTTAATAAATTATGAACATTTTAAAGAAGGCGTTCAGCCTTAGATGTAGGTTGAAGTTTGATCTGAATTATTAAAATTTTTAATTCATTTAAGTGCATTTCTATTTAATAAGCAATTCCATTAAATTCATTACATTCCAAATATTCAGACAAATTTCATTTTATAAAACAAAGTTAGTTAGAACAATTATAAGCAAGTGCAACTAATTTGTTTGTCGTACCATATCATTTAGAATCAAGTGCCAAATCAATTTTTCACAAATCCTACACAACATCATTTTCCTCAGCAGGATCTAGAATGTTGAAAGGAAAAATGATTTGTGCCTATATTTAAACTTTGATTCCATAAAATTATCATGACAAATTGCTACCTGCTACCAAAATAAGTTTGCTTGTATAATATATAATTTTGCCAATAATTTTTAACGAGGTTCCTTTGCTAAAATAACCCACATTTCCCATAAACATTCGAACAGGTTGACATGATTTGATTGATTTCATCATTAATACTTTCTCTCCATCAATTTGGTGACGAGAAAACTTTGTCATTGCTTTGATAAACTTAGTTGAAGCTTCGTTAAATTCTCCAAATTTAATGTACATTGTTAACAAAATTCCAGTTGCAAAAGTTGAGAATCCACTAAATAATATAAAACCAACAATCGGCACGATGTGATGGTACTTAACAAGTACAAAATTTGAAACGATCACGACATACATGGTCAAATTGATTAGGATTAACATTGGATCTTGCATTACGTCATTTATTAGCTTGCAGATAAATTGTAGAGCCCGATATGTTGAGTAGGCGTTTTTTGAATTTTTAGCAGCATTATTCATATATGTTAATGAATTAATTGGACTGAATATGATAAAGGAAACAGTCAAGTAAAAGTATGCCAACCCATACAACAGTTCAAAAAAATAATTTTACCTGATTTCATACAATACAGATAAAAAATTTAAAACAATCCAAAACCCGGAAACTGAAATAAAAATGACTGAGCCAAAAAATAATGACCATAACCAAAATGTAGGCAACAATGCTAGTAGAAAGTGCCAAGCGGATGAATTAGGTTCCAGAAATAAATAGCTGAATAGATATATTCTACTTGGGTGTTTAAAAATGTAAAATAAGTTCATTATATGCATTACGGAATTAACAAACAAGATGAAATAGTTAAGAACAAAAATATTTGTTCCGCATGATTTTTTCCTGGAATGTTAGTAGAATCACATTCGCTATTGCCGGTGTTAAATTGTATAAAAAGTCCATATGCAACATTAATTAATAATTTGATTTTCTTTTGTCAACATGTTAAGTATATTTGTAAAAATGAGCCCAATGAAGTTACAATGGAAAAAAATATAACAATTGATTTATTTTCAAATAATTCTAATGGATCTTGAATACTAAAATATAGCTGAATCCATAGAAAAATACAATATAACATGCAATAGCTCATGTTAGCATAATACAAAAACATTTGACATTTGTTGTTTAAGAATTCTAGCTTTCCCTTCTTTGGATTCCAGATGTATGGAATTGATCCAAGAAGTGCAGGGTACTTGAAACTAAAGACTAAAAGTCTAAGCGTTCGTTTATTAATCATTGTTCAGTAAACCGGTTGATGGGACACTAAACTTAAATCCCAAATATTTGAACCGTATCCGGATGTGAAAAGTGTACTGAACTGACGCGACGTTTTCGGAAATTGTTAATGCAGTAAACAACGTTTAGCATAATTACATTTATTATTATGTAAACGTATTCAGATTCAGGATAAATTGGAATGGAATTCGACTATAACCGACCTACTTAATACTAGGCTTTCAAAATTTCCCAAATGCCAAGAATGCTTATGATTAACATACATACAAATGAAGGACATGACCACATTCAATTCCTGGTTTTGTAGCTCTTGTGTTGTTGAAATATTCAAATGGACTTAAGTAGTTTAACAAGACAACACTTTAAATGTTGTTAAGTGGAATGCCACATGATGTATATATTTTGCTAATACCAATGCCAGGAAGAATAGTTTCCTTAAAATGGTCACCTAGATATAAACTGACCATGAAATGTATTAAACGTGTCGTATCCTAACAGTGATATTGATAAGCCTTTATTGGAATACGGAAACCGAATTTACATCAATAACATCATACATTGCAATTGCATATTGATTTCGATTGTTCCTTATTTTAGCCGTAGGCAATGTTTTTCGAGGAAAGTGACAAACATAGGAAAGGGCGTTAGTGGTGCTTTGTTGCTCCCGTTTTACATTTACACACACTACACTCTCACACTTCGAAACCGTTTATAACAGGTGCACACTGCACATACATGCATAGAGAGAAACTACTTGTTCTTATCTCTAATTCCATCTCAACAACTCAAAATAAAGCGACGCTACTTTTCTTTCCCCTTTTAACATTCCATTGCCTTCTTATCTTAATTATCATAGTTTAACACTTATTAACAAGCATCAACACTTCTCTGCTGGCCTTTGGGCCGAGAGGAAGGTAGCTTCTTGCTGCTCTTCTCTTTGCATTTTTTGTACATAT
>JAQGCY010000830.1:0-13769 GCA_034700645.1 Xenylla mediterranea | reverse complement strand
TTCATTGTTTTCCATTTTCTTATTTAAAAGTTTTTATTTCAAGAATTCATCAAAATTAAATGTATTTTTCTTCTTAATATCATTCGAGAGGAAAATAAACTAATTATAAATTAGTAGTTGTAACATCCTTTTAGTTTGATGACAGACTCGAAAGTAGTACTTGACGATTACTTATTATTAAATAATTCAACCGCAGTATTTGGTTTCTGAGTTGACATCTTTAACAGGAAGTATGTTTCTCGTACTAGGGTGGATAGACAATCACAATACACATAAATAGGAATTTTTACGAGTCACTTAGCAGAATTTTACACATGAAATTGCATATTATTATTAGGTACGGTTTCAATTAAATCTTAGAACAATAGTTAAGGCATAAATTTAATAAATTGTATTCTAACCAGACTGTCTTGTAAAAGTTGTGTTTAATTCCGACTTCTGCTTTTGTTCCTCAAATATTCCGTCACAAAATAACAATAGTAAGATAGACAAACGATTGTATGAAACATCGATAATTGGTTTAATCATGATTCATAATTACAAATTACATAACTCACAAATTAATGTTGCGAGACATGCAGAATACAATTTTTAGGGAACAAAATATTTGGCCAATAAATATTATATTGAGCATAAAATTTAAAGGCAAATGAATATTGGCCTAATTAACTGTAAACATAACATAGTGCGTTACTCTTTTCTAAGTTTTTACTCTATTTCTTTGATTTTGGACATACATGTGAATTAAGCGTTCACATTAGCACGTTATAAAGATTTTACGAACCGAGACTAAAAACAATCATTCTTGTCATCTTGTTTCATGGATTTTATTTATCATCATTAATATTAACGTAAAATTTATATGGTTCAACACCTTTCTTTAAACTGTAAGCGAAATCCAAAGTGTTATTATATTTTTGTATTAATTCATGATTCATTAAACATGGAGATGCACATTATGTACGGGAAAATCCGTACTTCAAGTATCATGGTGCACATGGGCAAGGGTTGAATTTAAAGGATTTGGTTTGTTGACCCATTAGCAAATATAATACTTGTAGTTTTTTGGGAAGCAACCTATAAAACTTGCATTTTTATTGAAATGGCAAAATTTATGCATTTTGCCGTGCTATTTGCAAAATATCAAGGAATCATAAAAACTGTGTCACTTCGTATGGGTTTTTGCCAGTTAACCAATACTCGATGAGAGGATTGATGAGTTATTGCTTCATGTTCAATGCAAATTTAAATTATCACAAATCATACTTGATGAATCAATTAATTTTACAAGTCATACCTATGAGGTAGCATTTTTAAATATTTTGTAATTCTGTAGATGCTGACAAATCTCAACCACAACCCAAATTCTCATCCAAATTTTCGTCAAACATGTAAGTGAATCGTTTGATAACTTGTAACCAGGTAATGTCATTGTCCACGTACATAATTTGGTGTATGGTATAGAAAGCGAGCCTCTCACCGAAATAAACAGTCTGCGGAAGATCGAATAGATTTTGCCAATGGATTTCCAGACGGATTTACGGATGGTCTACCAACTTTTGACTTTTCTGGATCCATGTCTGCGACAGGTAAAATTAAGTAACATTGGCGTTTAGAAACAAAACGACTTTCCAATCTGATTTTGTTATCCTTAAAATCATGTTGCAGAAGACAAGGATGCAGCCACTGCAGATACTGAAAATGTAGGATTTGTTCATGGTCCACCGAAAGGCTTCCCTACTTTGGAAGAACTTGGTGGGAGTTTTTCCAATTATGGAACACAAAGGCAAGGTGGATCAGGATCTAACCGACAATACCAATCTCCACAGTATTATCCACAAGCTAGTCAAGAAGCACCTTATCAATCAGCCAATTCACCTCATGGAAAAGGTGCTAAACGAAATCGAGTTATATGAATAATCCCTAAACTCTTTGTCAAATTTTCTAGGGCCATCTTCTTACCAATTCAGAGAAGACCAAAGAGGTGAAAGTATTCCTGTAAATTCCGACTATTTGTCTGGACCAGGTCCAAGCTCAGTTCACAATCATCCAGTTCATCCTCCCCCGATGAGACATCACCCACACAGTGAACCTCGGCCTATTCCTCATCATCATCGTCCTCCTCCTCCCTTAAAACGACCAATGCATCATCATCCCAGTCAGCGACCTGATATTGCAGGAAGCTCTAGCAATTCCTATGCTCCAGCTGAAGGAAGAGTTCCTCATCACTCACCGTCGCACGGAGAACCTAATCACCACCCTCATCCACATCATCATGGGAAAAAGCCAATTGTATTAAAGGTGTCGAGTAAAAAAACTCGTCCAACCAAACTTCCACCCCCACCTCCACCATTTTATGCTCCATCGCCTGATTATCAACCTTCAGGCAAGCGACAGGTAAAAATACATTAGAGAAATGAACATAAATAACTTGACTACGTTCCATATAATTGCATTTTAAAGCGCGTTTTGTGGTACCAAACATTCCATAGTACAGATAATCTTCAAAGCAATCACGTTCAGTTAAATAATTAAAACTCAAGCTGTATATGTGATTACGTTAACAGAACAATAAGTTCAACCTTATAAACAATTCATAAAGTTGCCAAATTTGTAAAAAGAAGAAAATTGTAGTAGGAAATTAAGAATTGTGGCACGAAGTCCGTGTACTTTATTTTACAATTTATTGTAAAAGATGATCAATTCATTTTAGCTTGAGAATACAAGCCAACTATGTAAAAAATTACAGAATTGTTATGGGGGAACGGAGTGTACTCGTACTTCCTTTTGGCAAAGAACCATTTTATTTTATGAGTTCACATAAACACTGAAAGGCACTTTGCATAATCTTAAAATGCTAAGTAAGGTGCAGGGGCAACGTAATGTACGATATTTATGTATTGTGATTCATTTATGCTACACCGTATTACCAAATTTATAAGAAATCATACATTTTAAAGCATGATTTTGAATTTTTTACAGAATGTAGTTCTAGTTAATCAAATTGGATTTGGACTTAGTTTGTAAATTGTAATAGGCTTGCATAAGTTTTACGACGGAAAATGGATCGATTGACATATGAATATATTTATGAAGTTTGTTTTCATTACCGAGCAGGACCACCCTTGTATAATCGATAAAGTACATTTGCAAAATTAAAACTTTTTGTATTAAATGCATATTATTAATTAACGTTTATTTTCCATTATCACTTTTGCAAAAGAGTCAAATGTTTTGGAGACAAATTAGTTTTCCGCTCTACTTTTACATTTGATACAAATGAACTATTTGAATTGAATAGAAGAACTATAAAAACAATTCATTCTTATTCTTACTAATTTTGCATTCATTTTTGAGGATATGGTGTAAGTAATCACTTGACCCAAACTAGTTTTATTTTAATGCATTAGGATTGTCCTGATTGGCATAAATGCAAAAAAAAACTTATCATTTGTCAGTTTTGTTTTAAATGCAGTAATGCAACTGCAGTTTGATGTGCACTTTTGTGTACTTACTTATTTCCATTTTGTCATGTTACATTTGACATGTAATAATGTAATATGTATTGTTTTACCAATTATTTTTATTTGCTAGACTCTTAACTAGTTCCGTTTAAGACTCAAAAGACCACTTCTTCATCGATGGATGTCCTTAATTTAAAACACTGAATTGCATAATATTTACCTATTGCTTCTTTCCGTTCAACTAATTCTGAAATTATGTTAAATTAAAATCATTTTGTTTGGTTATAATAATAATAACGAAGCGTTGTAAAATATTAAAATTATTGAAAGAATAAATATATCATTATTTGTATTTTCAGGTAAATGGAGGACAAGCTTTCGGAGCTTCAAATAATTACAATCAACAAATGAGATATCGCAGATCTACAAGTAGCAAGAATGATTCAGTAAAAGTTTCCCCAAAATCCAAAGATGCCGAATCGGATTTAATCGCTGATGGTTCTGAAAATACCTATTGGGAACTAACTACATCTCCATTCATTATTTTCGATGATTTCAAAGATGATAATAATAAAACCGAAACTGCAGAAAGCTCATCGGATCATGTAGGTAACGAGCAAAGATTTTTCCCGTCCTTTCCTGCTGCAAGTCCATATTTGGGTCTTGGACATTATGGGGGAGTTCCTGCAGCACGTCCACCGCTTTTCCCTGGCCCAACTGTTAATCGATCACCTTCCAGATACCACCCACAATTCGGTCCTACAAATAAATATTCTCAAAGCCTAGCACCCAACCGTGGTCCAAGTGGAGTCTATTCAGCTGAAAGTCATGATAATGGAGATCGTTATCAAGATAATCTTTTGGGATCTGGCAACTTTCAAGTTGAACGCGGTGGTACCTTCTACGAGGAAGATGATGGCTATCATCCTGGATTTCATGGTGGTAGTCCTCATCACAGTAACGGTGAAGATGACTATTACCAAAACAATGGAAATGGATATAGGGGGGACAACTTTTTCCAAAATTTTAGAGATTTTGCTGATATTAATCCAGCTAGATCATTTTCTCATAATATTGAGAGTTACCATTCCCATTCTGATTCAGATGATCATAGTGATAGTACTAGTAGACAGCCTAAAAATATTCAAGACAAACTTCCATCGGAACCAGTTCCTGTCCATCAGTCTCTTACATCCGGAAGTGAAGATCCGATGATGGCTACTTATTAATAAACTAATAACAAGATACCAAAAATATTATATTTAAAAATACAATTTCCCAACTCTTGAATCCTGATATCGAAAAGTTGTATCTAATCCTGTTATTCATAGATAGACCTGTTTTTCTTAAACTTTGCATATGTACCTTGCTCTTATGCCATTTGTTATATAGTTTTTAATTATATTTTTACAAAAGGAAATACACCCGGTGTATACACACTTCAGTGTATTCAATTTATTTTGTTGTCAATTTTACTTTTTTTAAAAAAAATGTTTTTATGTATGTCTCTAAACTATCGTTTGGTTAGTACAACTATTTTCATCCCCAACTTTTGTTATTAATAGAAAACAAATAGTTAATGTGCGTGTTTTAAAAAAAATAAAGCTAAGGTTTATTATCAGTTTATCACTCATACGGGTTTATTTCATTATCATTTTCTATCCACCTCAGTTTCACATTTTAAATTTTGTTATACCCCCCATTGTAATTTGCATGTATGTGCCCACCAAAATAGTTACATTATTACTAATTAACAAAAAATTTTGACGTAGAAAAACCTAAGTAAGTACAAGCTATCCTGCCAGTTGTGCTTATTAAAATATTAGTAGGAATTAGGCATTGGTATTAGGTTGCGGTAGGTATTAAAATAAATAAGTTAAGGACATTTAATTGAGACAGGCAGCACCGGAATCATTGGTCTTTTTTTCGATCTCCCTGATCATCGTGGTTAGTATTGCTATTTTCTGCAAGGTCATCGATAATGTCTTCGTCATCAATTTCGTCTTTGAAATCACCAGCTCCCTTGTCCCGTAAAGTATCCCGTTGAACAACAGGACGTTGAGGATATAAACAATCGATACAAAATACAAGAATCTGTAATGAAAGTAGAAGTAGCAGTTACAGTATTAATCGTTAAAGATTACGTACGGAGCTCGAACTAAATTTTATGTTTAAAGCTTACCATTCCTAATAAAAGACCAACAAAAATCGTGGTAAGACCACAGAGAGCATATGTCATCCAAACTGGAATACCATAAGTTTCCGTCATGATACTCAAGAGATTCTATTAATGTAAAAAAAAATGCAATTATGGATAATACGATAAATGCAGTCCGCAAAGAATGTGATGACGCTTACCCTCATTTCCATGGACAATTGATAGAATCCACTAACAGCAGCCATAAGATATGAATTTGGACTATACCAACTTGAAACTGGCTCAATTGTTTTCCATCGACTTTCTTCAATGAAAATCAAAAAGTCATCCTTTGAACGAGAACCACGATATTGACGAAAATTTCCATCCTTAAGGCTAATTGTTCGGAATAAAACAAACCATGAATAAGTCACAACGTCAAACATTTCTAAGGTTGAAGTTGCTTACTGAAATATTGTGGGAAGGGCTAAAATCATAAGTAAATTGAATTTGCTGACCACATACTGACTGTAGATGCTGGGCATGGCCAACCATGTACGCTTTACAGAACTTTTCTTTAATCATAATGAATTTAATCTTGTATTAACTTAACATTGGGTTAGCCAAAAGTAAGACTTCGTCTTCTACTTAGACGCAGTTAAGTAAATACAAAACCCGACGAGATTCATTTTGATTTTGGCATGATCCAATTTCGAGCGTCCATAGTTGGTCAGGACAACTGTTCAGGATTTGGTGAGCAAATTCAACTAACCCATAATCATAAATCTGCCACTGAGTCCAGGACTTGTAGTAATGTCAACTTGGCCAACTTTAATTCCGAGATCTGAGCTCCATGTAGAAAAGTCTTCCCAAATTGGGTTTAAATGACGACATGCTGGACACCATGGAGCAAAACTAAGTACAAACAAAATACAAATCATTATAACGAATGAATCCTTCATAGTTCATGATTTTTATGACATATAAGATAACTTACAATTCAATCATCCACTCATCCCCCTCTAAAATTTGTTCCCAATTTGTATCAGTAATTTGTATTAATGAGCTAGTACTAGAATCAATTGATGGAAAAGCGATAAGGAAGAAGAGAAGGATGGAACAAAGACTAGGGAGCTTCATATTCATACAAAGATCAAAGGGAAGACTAATTCGTTGGACTAATTATCCTATGCAAATGCATGCATGTAAGTGATCGATCTGATGAATCAATCACAATCACAATTTCCACCTACAAAAAATAGTAAAATTAAGGGCCTTTTAATTTTGATTGAACTTGATTCATTGATTAATTAATTAATCCCACATTCACGATTTACATAAAACTACACCGTAATTTTTCCTGATTTATCCACCGAAATCGGAAAAATTGAGTGGATTGAGAGATTGGATGGAAATGAGAAAATCAAAAGTTCCTTTGCTTTTTGGACAAATGTTTCTTCTTGACCAGCAAAGCAGTGTTGTGAGAAGAGGAGCAAGCCGAAGAAAAACTGCATTGAATTTTTTATCCATATCCATTGAATTTTTGCATATATTTTTGCATGTTGCAAATTCATTCCAACTCTACCGATTCGCTTTTGTAAATTTGTTGCAGCTAGCATTAAAGAAAATTCACTTATCAATGTATGTACAATGTTAAATTGATTGAATTAGTAAGGATTTCATTTTCAATGGAATAATCATTTCATAATGCATTGAAAATCTTATGCATTCATGCATGCGGAAATTAGCTGTAATGTAGCTTTTAATTTTGTATGGTATTTTAGTGTATTGTATTGTATTTTTGCATGATGTATAATTTACACATAATAAATGCAATACAATGGAACAATACAACCCACGCCATACGGGTTGAAAATTTACTTGAAATGGAAAAAACTATCAATATTAAAAGGACTCCGATTCCTCGGCTTGCATCTAAAGTGTTTGGTCCATTTTTGGTTTATTGGATTCTGCCCTGAAAATTAATCGTAAATGTATTGTCCCACGGAATTTGGAAAATTTTTTGGGCAGAGTTATTGGACCTCCTCCACAAGGGTCAGCCTCGGCAACGTTGGTGCTAATACTTTCGAACTGATGGCTAAGAGTCAAATTGCAAGGTGAAAGCAAAATAAATAACAATATAAGCGTAGTGAAAGTTACCTAACCCCAACCTATACCTGGCGAAAGCAATCACCCACACCTTTTGGAAGGGGTGACAGTGTCTGGGGATGGCTCAAACGCTTCTAACCGAAGCTTGGGATTTTACCAGAGCAATTAGTAAGTTGTTCATTACTGATTACAATTAGTTGATGGTGGACTTGTTACTTTTGGCCACCGACCGCCATTAGATTAGCCAGACGCGTCTATTCCTTTGGGAGGGTGGTACTGTTGGGGTCACATGTAAAATTTAATTTGACGGAGCGGAAAATCCAAGGCATAAGCCTCAATAGTAAACAAGAACTTGAGTATGGTGGTAAGGTAGGCCTGTTTTTTTGGTAGTGTAAACCACCAATCACCAATGGAAATATATGTGGAATGTTGCTATTCTTTTCCTTTCCTTTGGTGGTTCTATCCATATCCACTTATGACTATGTGATGTGTCCAAACACCAACATTATCCCCATCTATTCCATTCAATAAACATTTAAACATTCTCTCACTCAGACGCTCGTTATACAGACTCTTGTATAACATGAAAATTGTTTTGTATATTGGCATTGTACATATTCTGATTATGATTTAATTCCGAATTCCGGAAATCCAGTAGCTATCAATTAAAACTTATTTTAAAATTTTTCTTAATTACATTATTCCTTACCCTTTCACCCTGAACAAGTCCCAGAATAATTTGCAAATCCGACGGTAGTGCGAATCACGTTTAAAAATTCATGGTAAGTTTTAGATAGTTTATACATATGTTTTGTTATTTGTTAATTGTTTGTTATTATTGATATTTTGAAAGCCACGTCCAAATCCAAAGCAAGCTAGTGATATTGGGATACTGGGAATGAATCGTGGATTAGACAGTCCACGACGTTCATACAGTGATTCAAATGATGATGAATTAGCTGAATTAATGGCCAACTCTAGAAAATCCCGTATAAAAGAAATTGGGGATAGTGATGAAGATACAGAAGATGCAAGTGAAGATGGAGATGGATCTAAAATAGATGATGATAGGCCGAAAGCTAGAGGAATTAATAATATCAAGGAACAGTAGGTTAATAACATTGGGCTAACAAGATAACCTGATTTGTTTTAATTAATGTAATCAATATTTTTATTTTTAGGGTTTACCAAGACAAGTTGGCACTATTAAAACAACAATTAAAGCAGCTAGAAGATCGAACACATCCAGAATATCTTCGTGGAGTTGAAAGGTTTACAGCACTTTACAATGAAAGGCATGTATTAGCGAATTTTCTTCTTTTTGAAATAATTAAATTATATTCTTATTTGTTTCAGAATGCGTCAACATGAAGCATTTGAATCATTAGAACGTATAGTAATAGAGCGTGAATTTATGAATGAAAAGAAATCAGCTTTGAGAGAATTCGAAGATAAAAAGGTAGAACTTAAAGAAAACTTATTGAATGAGCTAGAGGAAAAGTTAAAAAGTGTTGATCAAGAGCGTCAAAATGTTGAACTTCAGGCTGATAATACTGAAACCAAAACGCCGATTACCAGGAAGCTAAGGCGTCGACCTAATGAGCCCGTACCAGCCCCAGAAAAACGGAGAAAGGCCCCAACGTGTCAAATCACATTTATTCTTGATGAAAAAGAAGTCGATGAAGATCTGGTTTGTATGTATAAAGGAAGAATATCAATACCGCCTTCGACTAAAAAACAAGGTACTCTAAATTGATTAATTTATTCTTGTAAGTAAGCTTATCATCCTTTTATTCCATTTTAAGGATCACAAAATGTTTCATTGAATGAAGGAAATGCCTCTACAACTACTAAATCCCGCTCGAAATCTCCGTCTCCTGTCCCAGTTACAACTGATATAAGGATTGAAGATGGAAAATTATTTTATGAGAAGCGTTGGTAAGATTTAAGCAATTTTGGTTAATGTCTCAAATTTTGAATTATTTGTCAATGGTTAAAATTCAGGTTTCATAGAGGTCAACCAATATATTTGGAAGGAAAAGATACGCCGAGGTTTAGTGGAGTCATTAGTGCGATAAGTCATGACGCTGTAAGTAATCACTCACTTATTTTTTAAACTTAGATTGTTAAATGAAACATGTGATTTTGTTCTAATTAGATATTCGTTAGGAAAATAGCTGACAATTCTAAAGTTCGTGTTCTCTTGATGCAATTGGTGAAAGGGAGATATTCAATCAAGAGACGAGCCTGAACCAGCACAAAGCACTAATTTAACTCCGATTGGTGTCAACCTTAACATAATTATAAAATGAAAATAATCAAATCAAAAAATACTTCTGCCAATAATATGGATACCGAACCGGAGCTATAGCTCTCAACGATCTACATATTTCATATTTAAGTCTAATTTTAAATACTAAAAATGATTTAGTCTCTAGTCTTTACCTCATTATTACTTCGAGTGATATAGCTTTTTCTTCGAATTTGACAAGTATATTTAAATACTAAAAAAATTATGTTTTCTTCTTGGTTTCAACTTTCATTTAATTATTATTTGGGGTTGATACCGTTGGCTTATTTAAGCTCTAATTATGTTACGTTTTTATTTTAACTTGATATCTTTATTTTTTTAAATAAAATTGTGTACCAAAATACCAAATAAATAAATAATTATTATAACAAATTAACTGAAATAAATGTGTATGTTCATTTTAATCCATGTATGTAATTTACTGTAAAACTTGTGATATATTTCATTTAATTTTGGTATAATAAAAACAAGAGTTATTACTTGTAAGTAAATATCAGATGATTGATGTCATGAAACTGAGGAAATGACTATGACTTTGATGGCCATCAATAAATCTGAATCTCACTCTGTCTACGGATTTTGAGTGAATCATTTGCTTGTTTGTTGGCTCATTAAACAAAGCTCGTGTCGGTACTATGACGGATGTGTCTGATAGATTGGGTGCTTACGCACTCAGAGTCAGAAAACTGCACTGATTCAGGATTTCAGGCCAATAAAGAATACAAACAAAGATTCAAATAGTTTAGATGCAAATATATATGACAGATAAATTGAAATTCCAACAAATAGATTCGTCATCGAGCATCAAACAACTAATAATAGATAAGTAGATATCTTTATTTCTTAGAAATCCTAATTCAACACCGGATCATAACGCCCAAAAGCAAAAACAAATTCGGAATGATAAGCTATCGCCTATGAATATGATTGCATTGGCAAAACAAGAACGATTTTATTTTTATATACAACAATTTTCTCTCCAGTAAAGTGTGTAATATTTAATGTTTATACTTTAAATTGAGATAGATGCGGTGCGGATATTTTCCAAATAAAAATATCTTCCATGTATATTTAGCATATTTTAATACTAATATAATATTATTCAGATTCAGCAATGAAAACAAACTTTAATACTAATAGTAATCAACCACCTTTGGAAATTACAATACAAGTGACAAGTGTGACGTGCGATACAAGAATTCAATGCAATCTGCTATAAATATTTATGCAGAAAATATTTGCATTTCAACTATGCGTCGTTAAAAGGGTTAGATTTATACATAAGGTGTAAAGAATTTCTTTCGTCATGTTGAAGAAGTTAGTTGATTTATGTTTGCTAATTAGGGATGAATAATGTAAATATATTTATGCAGGATATTAAAAGCGAAAGGTTAAACCGCTAACATAATGTTTAACGTTTATTGTTGCATCCTTGAATGTGTTTGCAACTGCAAGTGCACACTTGAAGCTTAAAGTTAAAAAAAATTAGCATGGACTTATTGTTATAAAATTATCATTATCCCTTCAACATTTAGGATCAAGAGATTGGTTAATAATAGTTTATGAACAACCAGAGTTTATCACCGGAGACTTGGGTTCTACAATTTCTAATGGCTGGTGAAATATTTTAATTGGATAGTAACTATTTTTGTCTCCAAGCTTGAAATTGCGTAAAAGCAAAGTAGAAGCCAAATATTAATAATTAATAGCCTCCAAAACAGATTGTTGAGTTAATATGTATCATAGATTTTTAATGTCAAAATAAAAATTCCCAAATGAAAGTTTGTATTTTAGACAATTTTTACAGCGAATGTAAAATTGTGATCCTTTTATGTATGATTCTTATGCAAATTTGTTTAACCTCAAAAATAGAATGAACATATTCACTCTTCAACGTATTACAATAAATTGGTTTTTATTACCGACATATACAGATTTATTAGTAGTTCTACAGCGATTTACTGTCGCCTTCGAATTTGTAAATAAAATAAAAGTATTATACATTAGTAGGCTAGGATTCTTCAAAGTAATAAGGATGTTGTTAGCAATTCAAATAAAAGTTCACCCTCAAACGTGGAGGTGGAACTGAAATGTGTCATTATAATGTTTTCAATAGAACCAAAGATTAGAGATACTAATACTAATGCACAGACATACAAAATTAACCTGGTAGATATATAATTTCATTAGCTCAATTGACTATATTATAATTAGGCAAGACGAATCGGAAGGAAAATATGACAGACTATCTCATCTAAAAATGTATTTCAATGTTAAGGATGAGTAAATGTAAATAAGACAATTATGCAATAAACCTTTAAATAATTTATCTGTATCATTAATCCAGCACTTTTGTCATTCCACTAATTGCTTCGCATACCACACAAAGGAAATACTTGAAGTTGAAGTTTGCCGAAGCAGGGACAAATTCACCAATTATTAATATTAGTTCAGCTCAAATGAGTACACCATGCAACAATGTAAACATTGTTAATTGAATATGCGACAAAACAGGTCAGATTGTTTCATTTAAATGGTGACTAATGACTAATGAAGAGACTTTTGTGAAATCGATTAACAGGTATCAATACCAAAAGTGAAAGTCTGATGTATAAGTATGTAGTTTTATTTTAATCATGTTTCCATTATATTTTTTACATTAAATATCTTTTTATAAAAAGTAGTTAAATACATATGTATAATAGATTGGACCCTGCCTGCTTCATTTCAGTTAGCTAAAAACAAATAGATTTATTGTAAAACGTTACTAGAATCAAGTATTAAATGGAATCGGAATGGCTGAAAGGCTAATGGAATCTATTGTTTAGTCGATGAGTGGATTAGTTTCATTTCAACTAATCTAAGTGTATAAGAATTTAAGTGGAACTCATAAATAAATTGGGTTTGATAAGTTAGAGACCTTAATATTTAATAATGCCTCACTTCAAATACATGGATAAACAACTTTGTGCATTTATGAGGAATTAAGAAGGTGCTTTAAATAAACGGCATATAATTTGGAATATACCCAAATTAATTTTATGGAAATTCATGACTCATGGATTAAAGAATTCCAGAGAATAACAATTCAAGTAGAAAACATGAATTGCTTAACATCAAATTCTTATTGTGCTAAATTTATATCTGGAAAGACAAAAACAAGCAAATAAAGAAAGCCACAAGATGATGGCTTCATCTCATGTTAGAAATCACGTACATGTATTAACATTTAACGTAGGTATAGAATTTTTCCATAAAGTTAAATCGGTCCTGTTCATGGAATGTAATAAAAATAAGTTTGCCTAGCTGCCCTAGACTAGTATTGAAGTTCATAATAGATTAATGTGTGTTATCACTATCAGTACAATATTTAACATTTCATGATCATGACTCAATTGTTATTGTTTCATCCATTCAAACAATTCAACTCTACTCAAGCTATTATAAAATGTTAAATCTAAATGCTCATCCTATCCATTTTGAGTCATCATTTCTCATTATAAACCCATTTGCAAAACACTAAAACTCCTTGTCTCCAGTTAAAATAAATTTCAGATAGTTTAGATTTAGAATTTATCTACAATCTAATCCATTACTCAAGTGTTGCACGTATAATAGTTTTAGAATTGCTGGAACTGGACTTTTACTTTAATATGAGTACAATAATTTATATTATATGGCGTCATATCATAAGCAAAACAATACGTTGGATGGATGTACAGTATTTGTACATTATATTTTTCAATTC
>JAQGCY010000829.1:0-13776 GCA_034700645.1 Xenylla mediterranea | reverse complement strand
GGTAAAACTCCACCAAATTCTATGTCAGGTCTAGGATATGGAAAATAACTTCCAGTACTACTGGATGGCAGGTATGGGGGTGATGGGGTTGTGCCATTTGCACGTTCTGGGGGTTGATAAGCATAGATTGAGAAGGATCGAGATTGAGATTGAACACGTCTTGGTGGCGTTGGCGCTGATCTTGAGAAGGAACTTTCTCCAGGTGAAAGTCTTGATGTTTGAACTGTTGGAATTGGAATGTTGGTTGGTGATGGAGATCTGGTATGGACATTGGCCCGAAATGGTCCACTGGATGGCCAATGTGTGACAAGGACCTGTGTCCCATGATAATACCTTTGTGTACTTCCATAACCCCATTTCCAAAATTTAAGTTGGAGGGGGACACGGGATGGGATTGGGTCGGGTGGATCTTGTGGATCTCCATTGCCATTGCCAGCGGTTGTAGGTGTAGGTGTAGGATTTTGAGGTTGTGGTCGAGGGGTAGGGGATAAACCCCTTGGCCCTCTTGTACTTTGGGAAGTCAACAGTTATAAACTTCATTCACTGAGAGAAAGTAAAGAGAGAGTTGAGAACTTTCCAATCCAAGTGCATTGTTTAATTAAATGGAATAAAATGGAAAAATTGAGTTAGGAGTTAAAGCACCATAATTTTTCAAAATTTTGGGGTGTTTCAAATTTAATTTAATTTTTATTTATTTATAAATTAAATTGAACCAAACTTTCACTTTGAGACACTTGATTTTCATAGTTCAGACTTCGCCAACAACAAACTGTTTCAAAAAAAAGTGTAATACATTAAATAAAATTCTGTACTTCTATACACGGCGTTTAAATTGTATAACGTAACAATTCAGTCGTAATTTCTCCAAGTAAAATCTAAGCGTCGTGTTTTGTTTAGAGTTTGTTTTGAAACTAAAATACTAAAGTATATTTGGCACGCGACTCTACTTAAGTTCGTTTTTGTAGTTTTTTTCATAAGTATGTATATAATAAGTGAGACCTTAACTTAACCAAACCAGACCAAAAATGCTAATGCAAGCGGTCGAAGAACCCTTGCTTTTGCCTTTTCTTTCAAGAAGGAAAGAAAGAAAATAATCTCCCTCATACTCAGTCATCCAATACTTAACTTATGTATGTTTATGTGGTGTGTTTATAATATAATATAACGCAAAGCAACAGCAAGAGCAACGTTTAGGAATTTTATGATCGTTCCATCCTAGAAAACTACTATGCAATGCTAGACGACTGACTTTTCTTTTTAGGGTTTTTTAAACATATGGTAGGGTT
This sequence comes from Xenylla mediterranea, assembly GCA_034700645.1. Taxonomy (NCBI): domain Eukaryota; kingdom Metazoa; phylum Arthropoda; class Collembola; order Poduromorpha; family Hypogastruridae; genus Xenylla; species Xenylla mediterranea. Next base: position 12,490 of record JAQGCY010000829.1, on the reverse strand, counting down.
CTCTATTTCTTGTTTTATTATCGTATTAGCAATAAGATTAAAACTACACATGTCCATGTACATGTCTAAAAAGTCCAAATGCATTGCATTACATTATATTTTGTAGTAAAAGTAAAAGCTAACTAACGCACAATGAACTGACTGACTTGAGTAAAACTAAACTATAAAGTAAAAGTAAGTCAACTCAGCAATTGCCAAAATAAGCTAAAGAAACTGAAATGAAAGGAAGTATTATTTTAATAGTATGTCTCTGTACTCTGTAGCTCTGTACCCGCATGATAAAACATAAACTGCACTGCAAATACTCGTAAAATACGTAGGTTTTGTATGTACTTTCACTTTCACCAGAGAAAGTAAGGATCCAGCTCTAAATAAGAGAAAAACGACAGACGACAATGTATTGTATAGAGTGAAAGTATTCTTTACTAGCAATGCATGCAAAAACTCAATTACATTAATTTTATGTATGTATGTATGTATAGAAATGGAACTGGAAAACTTGAACTATGCTCAATCAATTGTACGACGAAACCTTCAGGTTCAACTAAGAGAAAAACTAATTAAAAACTTCCAAGCCAAAGTGTAATTGATTTGAGTCTGAAAAATTCTGATTGTTCTGATTCTGTCAAGGGAAATACTGTACTGTATCATAATAATTAAAATTTCACCTGCACTCACTTCATCAATCTACATCTCATACTATCAAAGAAATAAAGCCTAGACTTTTAAAAACTCAAATATACAATTTACTTAACCCATTTATAATCCACTTGAATTCAATTCAATCACTCAAACCCCAACTCAAGTTTGTTTAAAAATGAATCAACTAAAATTTTATGTATCACTATTCACTGTTTTTATATCTCAAACTGAAACTTAAACGAAAAGACATCCATTCAATAAATATAAATACAACTGTTCTAGACCCGGCAAAGCTCGCTTTGCCTTTTTGTCATTGGTCGACGGCAAAGCTCGGCCAGGTCTAGAACAGGCTCGCTTCGCTCGCACCCGGATTTCGTATTTATCAATTTTTAAAAAATTCCGAACTCAAAATATACTCATTTGACCATATTAGCGCTTATTCCTATGGAAACGCAAAGTTCCAAAAACTCAACAAAGTGGCTGGACACGAAGAAAAAGAAGAAAAAGAATAACGGAGTCAACAATTATAAAGTATAGATTTTGCCTACAATAACAATATCAATAAATGCTTTGAAGAAAATTGTTTTTATAACTTCATCAGAGTCACAGTCAGCCTTGCTCATATCAATCAACACAACAACTAAACTAAAGGATATCTAAATCTGGCTGTATTTTTACATATCTGTTGTAAATACAAAAAATTTACCATGCTGGTTGATGACATTATAACTTTACCATAAGAAAATCAGTTCAAATTTTATCAGTAAATTACATTCATCAAAATACAATGCACTTTCCGTATCTGTTCCTTAAATAAAATTAAATAGTATAATTCACATTAGGAAAAACCTCGCACGGCGCCGCGTTAAAACTTTTGTGATGACAATGTGCTATACCAAATGTATGTAAGTAACTAGTTTTATTTTATTTAGATTAAAATCTAAGCACATGCTTAGCTTAATCTTAACTTAACTTCATGCTGGAATGCCAATGCGTATCTCGACTCACCTCGATGCGTATTTTTACATAAATCATTCCCATTTCCCTACAAAATGCCAAGTTAACTCAAATCCACACAAATGTTGTAAGAACATCTTGTGGCTTTGAGGGTACTTATTTAAGAAGAGAGAAAAACCCAATTATCCTATCGCTATCCCTTAAAAAAAAACTCATTTGTTTTATCCTAACTCCTAAGGAAAAAAAAAAGATTGACTGACTTTGAGCACACTTCCTTCCTTATCCTTAGGAAAATGAGAAATGAAAAAAAGAAAAAAATCCCACAACATTAACATTTTCATGTGTAAACTTGACAACTTAACATACTGGTTACATAATTTTCATTTTTCATTTCAGATCACTTCTAAAACAACCATATTTTAACCATATGGAAATCGAAATGGAAATTCATTCGAAAATTGAAAGTTTCTTACTGTAATGAATGAATTAATAATTCCGGGAAATTCTGATCAATTCACAAGTGAAGAGGATTTTCGGAACGCTTAACTCTAACCTAAACCCCAGTACAATTATTATAAATAATTTCTTAAATCTGATCGGCTTTTAAGTTCCTAACAGGTTAAACTTCTCTTAATCCAAAGTGAAATCAGGAGCGTGAGATTTGAATTTATCTTTAAAACTTAAAGGAATTAAATTATATCTTTCAGCAAGTACCAAAACAGAGGAAACTAATACCTAAGAAGCATAAATGATTACTGTACAATTTACAACTGAATTATTTTTGATTTGATCGGCATTTGACTACTTTATGTAGAAGTAAAAGACAAATGCGAGGAAAAATATTTGTTTAGAAGAAAGACATTTACTTTAACGCGAAATATGTGCAGCGCTCTATCACTACTAAATCCATCAGTGATTCTAATATATACCTAAATATTCTAAAAATACCGTACGCAATGCATGTATTTGTTTTTTGTTATTTAAACCCAACAGAGATTGGATGAAATGAAAGGGGTAAAATTATATTCTACTTGTTCTTTGTAAGTCAAGTATTTTTTCACCATACGATCAAAGCAAGATGCTTCTTTTCTTTTCAACACTAAATTCTATACATATATCACCATTTAAAAACTCATACTTGTATGTATTTTGAAGGTGTTATCTTAATGTGAGATTTAATTCTGCCGTAATTCATTACTGGATCATGTTAGGTTACAAAAATCACAGGAAGAAATAAAAAACAAACTTGTATTCAGAAAAGCCCGACCCAATAATTCTTACAAAATCGTTGAATTAAGCATTCCAGGATCGTCACAAACGCATTAGTTTTTTTTAACCTTGCCTTGTTCAGTCAATTCGAGTCGGGCACGTTTCTAAAACTTTGTGGTAAACTAAATAAATATGTCTAATCCTTTGAGTGAAACGTGATTATTTATACTACACTACAAATAACTCACATATGGTCTATAATTATTTTAACCTCTTTGACATTTCACCCTAATAATAATAAGAATAATTACCCAAATATAGCCATAACCATGTAGAAAAAAACTATCCCTTTAAAAAGTGAAGTTTCATCTTGGAGAAAAAAAAAGAAATCCCATACATTAAAATAACACAACATAAAGAATTTCAAAGGTTATAAAAGCCTTATGCTATGCTACTTCAAAGTGTGATTTAAGTTGAGTACACGGTAAAGAGTACACACTTCTGGTTTTTAAAATCCAATCCAGTCGCAGTGTTCAATGTGTGAAATATTTTAATTCAATTTTCATTCAAATACACACATACTTGACACTTGAGAGTTGAGAGTTTGAAATATGAATGAATGAATGATAACAAATCTGTCATCATGATGATTATGTATGATTAGAAATTTCTCACCAAAACCAAGCCAAGAACCTAAAAACGTAGCAATTCAAATAATTCAGTTAAACTCCTCCTAAATTTTTTGATAAACTAAAACTAATAATCAACAAATTCTTACGAAATAAGTTATGTTAGTAAAAAATTTTCAAACACTTCAATACGTTTTTTAAGGCTCAAAAATTTGCTAAATTTTGTGATATATACATACAATTTTTTCAATTCAAGAATTTTGGCTACAACAACAAACAACAATAATGAAAAAAAATCTGTTGACTTGACTTGACATATAAGGTTTCATTTTTCTGACCACAATACAAAAGCCAAACCAAGCCAAAACATCAACTGCAACTCAAAATGTCACAAAGTTTTTTTTTTAACTTAAGTATCCATAAAAATGAAGAAAATATGATCCATTTTGGCTGTGCTGTACATGGAATCATGGATGTCGTTCTCATTGTCATTGTCATCAAAAACAGCATAAGCAAGCATAAGCAAACAATGAAAGAAAGTCAAACTCTTATACCAAAAAAAATCGAAGTAAAAAAACCCTTTCATTTTTTTAGTACATAAAAAACTTGAGCATGTTTATGTATATAGTATGTGAAACTCATAATCATCATAACTTCTAAAGGTTATACTTATGTCGTGTAGTTTAATATTGTGTTGGATTTGGATTTCGCGGATCCTCGACTCAATTGAATGATCGTAAACTTATTCGTTACTTTATTTGGAGAAAACATTTCTTTCTTACAGGAAAGTCACAGCTTGAGGTCTGGGTCTTTTAAACTATTTTCAATTTTTTTTTTTGCCTGGTTCACAGTTTGGTTTGAAATCAAACTTATATAAGGTGTATTACTATTATGAAATGAACATAAAATAATTGGAGTGGAAATTTATTTCATATTGCACCAAGCATAAGCTCAAGTAAAAGCTTGTTTCGTTTAACAATAACATATTGTGTTACATTACGATTACATAGAAAATATTTCAAGAGTTATTTACGCGTTCAGAGTTCTTGTATTGTGGTTTTTTAACAAGGATAATCAAACTACTATATCTCCAAAAAAAAATGAGGTGTCTGTTTTTGAAAAAAATACTGTTTTACGGACAAACAAAGCGGCGGCTGGCAGATTTATGAACAAAGCATCATTGTGCTGCTAAGTCTGCTGGTCTGTACAGTCCGCAAAGAAGTATTTTTTTCAAGCGGGATTTCAAACGGACACCTCATTTTTTTTTGGAGATATAGTACCTACGAGCTACGACCTACAGCAAAGGCACAGCGACAAACAACACAAAAAAAATGTCATCAATTTTCTTAATTTACTGAAAGTTGAAATTAACAAAAGCAAAGCAACAGAAAAGGATGGTTCGATTTTTCTTTAAAAACTCAAAAACTGCTTGTGAAGTAAAAATTAATTAATCTTCTACAATATGTAAGGTAAAATAAAATTCCCAGTGTGTTGAGCAAAGATAAAAAAACATACATTAAATGAATAAATTATAAAAAGCAAAAGGCTAAGGAGGAAGATTCTCATTTTTTTTTTATTGAAGGACCAACCAGTTAGCTCAGTTCAGAGTCGTGACTTGTGACAGTTTGAAACTTTGAAAATTAAGTTAAAAGCAAATAAAACTGACAATAGATTACTCATTTGAACTCACTCAACACAAATCAAAAATCAAGTTAATTAATTAATAGCGACGATGATGATGATGATGATGAAAGCTCATTTTGCCCTAGGAAAACAAAAAATCATTCAAAATATATTAAGAGCTCGTTGCGTTGTCGTTATTATGTGAGAACTGAGAACAACTTGCCCTCAAAAACTACAATGTAAATCATTGTAATCTAATCTAATAATGTGATTTGATTTTGAAAAATCTCCACATCTTGAATGACAAGAATAAGTTGATTTTGATGATACTTATCTTCTCATTATCATTAAATAAACTGAAACAAGATGAAAATCTTTCAAAAAACCAAATTCTATCCACTTCATGTTGATTTTTCATTTTCTTTTTTCATAAGTAATATGTTCATCTGTTAGCTTAGCTCAATGAACTGTAATTTATTGACTCTCTCTCTCGCTCAAAACAGCTCAAATAATACAGTACACTAAAAGCAATTTTTCAAATTGACAAAAATTACATAATGACCAAGCAGACCATCCCCTACCATGTTCTGTTATTTACTTGTAATAACAAAATTACATTGCAGAATCCACTTACAGTTACACACTCAAGAACAATAGGTTGTTATTAAGTATTTATTAACAAATTACAGCTTATCGTTATATTGTTATTGTTGGATTGGATCTTTGCAATATGCAATACGCATCCTACAATTTTCCTATTAAAACTATAAAATCATAATCAAACAAGCAAAAATAAATAATATTCATGCGTTATGCTATATTGATGTTTAGTTTATGAAAATTTTAATCGAGTCACGGACTTACGGATTCACAGATTCAACATTTAGAGACAATAAACGAATTTCCTCTGTTGTACCACACACATACACAGATTGAAAATGAAATTTTGAATGAATGATTTTAATTTAGCATTTGCCAATCACCTGTTGAATTTGACAAGTCTTATTTTCTCATGTATGTTCTCAAATATTCTATTGTTATTGTTATTGTCGTTACGTAATATTTTGTCTGGAAGTGTCAGATTTGTTAAATCAAATCAAATCAAATCAGTAATCAAAACAAGGAATCTGTCCCACTGTGTGTGTGACTGTTTTACCTTATCGCTATCAACAATCAATCAAAATAATAATAGAACACGAACAGTTTCTATACTCTAAATTAAGCTTATGCTTTCTGAGCGTATGCATACTTGTTGTACATAATTTGAATTACAAATTTCTATAATCAACAGATTTCTATTGTTTATGCGTAAGCTCGACTGTCGACTCAAACTAGAATTAATTTTTCGCATTGTTTAACTAACTTATTATGCATGAATATGAATACGATACTAAAAATGCTAAGGCTTTATGGCGTGCAATTGCATTGCAATTCAGTTTTCAAGAGGGCAATGAATTCTTATTCTGCATGTAAATATTATTATTATTCCACGTGGAATTGTTTTCTGTTTTTATTTTACTTTTACAACCATGTAAACATAAGTGCATTTTGATTTGAATTTTGGATTGAATGACAACAATAAATGACAAATAGATGAACTAAAGTTGCACCCATTGCATTACAATTACATTACAATGCAAAAAATCAACATGCATGCATTTTGGATTGGGCTGGATCATAAAATTATAGCAATAATTCATTGTTAAAATGTTAAATTTGAGCAGAATTTTGCAGTCTAGTCTAGCCTAGCCTGATCAACCATTTCCACCTACATCTTAAAAGCTTATGCAAGTATAGATTACACTTTGGATTTTCATTTTCATGCTTTTGCCCTTATAAGTCAACACAAACTGAAAAAAAAAATGCTGGAAGGTGAAGTAATCTAGGATTAGGAAGTTCATTACTACTGATTTATATTCTCAGATGTGTGTGTCTGTGTATGTACTCTCACTTCATATTTTAAATTGCATTTGCAATGTCATGCATGAAATTCAACCAATTCAATTGAAGGCTTGAATTTGAAATTTGAATATTTCTTTATAAGGAAGTTTTTACTCTTTCTTTGGACATTTTATTTAATGTTCTATAGAACAATTCTTCATCATCATCAACAACATCTCCTTATTTAATACCAATGAAATGCAAAGACACAATAATCCAATCCAAATACAATAATAATACTATAAATGATAAACAATACTTCAATTTTAAAGAATTCCATTGCATTGCATTGTAACCTCGACCTAACCTGACTTGTAGATTAGAGTTTGGATTGTTCAGAACGAATGAATGCCTATTTCAACATGAAAACGCTAAAAGCGTTTAAAGCCCGCTGTGACATTGCTGCCATGGAAATTATAAGCAATTCGTATGTAACAATGCGTAAGCCAAATCTTATCACGACGTTGGTCCACTAAAAATGCAAAATCTCAAAAACTACTGGACCGATTTGGGATTTTTAAAATTTGAAATAAAGATTAAACTATAGCGCATTATAATCCGAAGAGAGCAACCGATTGCGCACCTTCTAACACCGTCTAAAATGAGCTCAAACTTTTGAAAACGCTATAACTTTTTACCCAATGGAAAATTTTCAAATCTGACAAGGGTCCTTGATGCCGCACGTAACAAGTTCGCCGAACCGTTATAGACACTAAGTCGAAAAAACGACTCCTTGGGGTCGAAAAATTGATGTGAACCCAACCAGGGGGGTAAATGCAATACTATGCCTTCCAGGCATTGAAACCTTCGGGTTGTAAACAATGCTACGGTTTCCATGCCGTTATGGGAAGTCACAGCAAAAATATACAAAAGACAAACAAATTTTTGTTTGAGCTTCTTAGCTTAGGATCCGTATTTATTATGCATATTTTTGATTTAACTGCCGTCCGGAAAAACAGAATTATGTATATATATATTTGTAATGAATTGTTACTTAAGGTTTCTTTATTTCCAAATTTAAAAAAATCGAAATTAAAAAGATATCGAAGATAAAATTATGTTCCAAATAAATTCCAGAAATATTGATTAGAGCTTTAAACAAACAACACATTCCAAATTCAGTGAAAAAAAAAATGAAGTTAAGAAATATTTTTATAGCTGGCTGTGGCTCAAAAGCTCAATGACCAATAAAATTCTAAACAAACATAACAAAACTTAACACAATATTTTCTAGTGGGATTTCTTGCGAAGTAATTACCGTTTTCATCTAAAGAAACTAATTTTGTGTTTACAAAAATATAAGCAAATTTTTATTAAAATGAAACTATTACTGCATAAACTAATTAATGTTGTTTTTGAACTCCTAATAAAAATTTAAACATAACAAACAAATGTCAAAAGCTACATGAAACCTCATCTCGGCCATCATTCATTATTGAACGTGTGGTTTTGAACCCGTGATGTGTTATTAAATCTGAAATCTCAAAAAAATTCTAGTGTCTCGTTGAATTTTTACAAGGTTGGATGCACATCGGTAAATTTTTCTTTGACAAATGTCCAAAACCCATGGGCGGTTGTAAGAAAGATTATACTAAATATTTAAAGGTGCTTTTTATATAACATTCAACATTACGATGATTATGATTGTAGGGGACGTGTTAAATTCAAATACCTACATGCATGCATCGCAGCTCAAACTTTAAAGCTAAAGAATATCAAGATCCAGAAACAAAGAATACAAATTTTCCTTTTAAAGGACAAAAGAGCATAATACATATCCCTTTTTAACTTGAAAAAAAAATCAACATAATCTTCTGCATCGGAGAATTCAGAGTTCTTACTTCTTCCTTAATAAATCATAAAATTCATCCATTAAAAAAATAGGAAACCCTACAAATAGAAATCTATTCATTCAAGCAAAACTCAAGTTGAAATGTGTGAAGGAATTTTTTATAGTCTAAGGTCGCTAATACAGCTAGATAGGCCCTTCTGACGCAGTCAATTTACAAGTCATAAACCATAAGGATCTAAAGAATTGGTACTTAAACTGCAGTTTAAATCAATGGAATAATTTATGACGAGAAGTCGTCTTATTTCAAATGAAAATTCACACTCTTCATTATTATATTGTAAAAAGTCACTCAATTTTTTGATACAGTTTGAATTAAAACTTGAGCCAACTGAAATCCTAGTTTATTTTCTCGATTGTAGATTTGTCAAAGTTACCTTTAAAATTTAATAAGCTTTCACGCATTCGATTCTGCATCAAATTTTAAATTGAAGGCAATAAAATCAAATTAGTTAGATTTTGATTTTTGAACGATTTTTCCTGTTTGACATTGAAATTGAAAACGTTGAGTTCCATATGAATGATCTTGATTCTTGGCTACTAAAATCTTATGTAATGTTAAATCGATATAATGCGTCTCAAAAAAATTATTTGCTGGAAATCAGAATCAGAGTTTTGAAATGTTCGAATTTAATGTATGTGCGTGCTATGAAGTGTAACAAACAAAGCATCATTAAACCTCAACCCTAAAACCTAAAAAAAGTTTTTATAGCTTTTTTCTAAGCTTTAGCTCAAACTAAACGTACGTACGTACACTAATGATAACTTTACGTTTACACCGTCCATTGAACTCAGTAGAGACTTCAGAATTTCAGATCAGATTCAGAACTCGGCTTGACGTAAATGTAAAAATCATATTATTCGTAAATTCGTAATTTGTAAGGAATAAATTTGATATCTTTCCCATGTGCGTATCTATGTATGTATGTGTCGTCCAGAAGTTGAAATTTTATTCTGTCAAAATTGTCAGAATATTGTAATTTTTTAACAATAAATTTGAAATTGCAGATTGAAATGTTCGATTTGATTCGATTGAGATTAAATCCTAACAATTCGTTACATTTGCGTTCCTTTTTTGAAATTGATTTCAAGCTATTCGAGATCGCTAGATGAAAAATATTGTATTTCAAATACTTTAAACTGAACGACTTTTAACAAAAAAAAACCCGTAAATTCTTCAAATCCTCAAAAACAAGGGAAAACAGTCTTAAAATTCAAAATTATTTAAGTATAAGAAAGAAAGATTCAAATGCAAATGCGTACGTACGAAATTGGTCAAAAAGTGCTCACTTCACTGTTATGCTCTAGCTCTGGTTCAGTTCCAAATTTTTATGACTTTCTGTCTATGTCTATGTCTTGTCTCTATAAAATTTGAAGGAGTAAATAGTAACTTACTTTAGTTAATTTCAATTTTAAGAACCTCTTTCTTGTATGTATGTAGGTATATGCATTTACTACTCATAAAAATTTGCTTGTTTGCTTCGTTTTGTATTTGTTTCTCATCGTAAATTTTAAACCAAATGTAATAAAATGTTAATAAACTTGAAACTTAAAATTTCCAAACTCTGTTGCAATTTTAAATTAAGATGTTGTGTACGTATGTACATGCAAAATGAAATGAACTCACTTTCGAAAAATTAAGATGCAAACATAAATACAAAATATATAGTTTAGTCACAAACAAAACTGTCAGCGTGCCTGATTGAAATGTATGCTCAGAGAAAATTAAAACACACAGAATTTGCTTGCTTGTCTTTGCGGCACATGAAACATGAAAATGAAATTGCAACAGCACAGGAAGTAATTAACTTTCAAAATTTAAAAAACTAATCCTAAACTAAACCACAAGCAAGGTATTAATTATTGCTAATTAAATTATTAAATTTGTGTTCCATATGATGATGAAAAAATGAAATGAATTTTCAACTGGTATCATGGCTATGGCATAGCCTTAAGAAATACATGAAGCATGATTATTAATTAGCAGTTGCTACTTCATACTAGTGTTCTATTCTACTCTGTCTGTTGTATTAGCACTTTTGTGTTTGTCTTTGTTAATTGTCATCTTAAAGAAAGTAAAAATAATTATGAGCAATCTACTTACATAAAGTTCAACATCAACATCAACTCGACATTTTGCATATTATCATAGACAATAGTCGCAAATGTAAACACTTCTGTTTTAACCAGGCAGTAAAAAGTTGCTAATTTGCAGTTTAAATGCCATCCGAGTATATTTTATTTTAAGTATATTATTAATTTTCAATTCGCTTCAGTTACGGTTTCTTTAAAATATTTTCTTTTAGGTAATTTTAAAAGCACATTATCACTAAACTGCCGCATTAATCCAGTCTAATCTCCACAAACCAATTTATTGTAAACAGCTTGGTTGAGATAATCCTTTACTTCCGCCTTCTTTTGTAATAGTTCAATTCATTTTTTTCTTTCATTGAATAATCTTTTTATGACACAATAATCCATTAATTTATGGATTTATAAATTTATGATGCTTGAATGTAATAAAAAAGCACGCACAACATTCATTAGTATTATTATCATTGATATGATGCACTTTTTCACATTGTTGTAATTGTAACAAAAAAAACATGCACTACCGCAACAACAACAGCAACAACTTGAATTCAATTTAAAACTCTGCAACAATAGTAGATGCATTCCATGAATGAAGTGATCATTCAATTTAAAAATTCATGGCCAGCCTTAAGTTAAGCTGGGCCTTGACGCTGACTATGATTTGAGTAGGACTTTTGGTAGTCTTGTCGTAAACGTATTTAACGTAAGAAAGATCAAATTCGACTAACTACTACACTAAACCAATACTAAACGTAACAGAGTAAAAAAAACAGTAAAAGGAAGATTAGTTTGTCTACAATTGTGCCGTACAAGTAGAGAATAGCATCAGCATCCCTAAAAAAATTATTTCATCTCATCATCAATTCAATTCATTTCAAGGAAACGAAAGAGTTCAGCTATAGCTTTCAGCTTCAACATCTGCATTTATCGTATCCGTAAGTTTAGGGGTTGCATTGCATTTGCACTCTCTAGACTCTAAATATACATATTTGTACAAACAAATACAAAATACAATTCTGATCTTTCTGAAGCGAAATGATGCAGCAGCTTCAGCAGCATCAGCATCCCCGAAGATGAAGATGAAGAAGTGATCAAGTAAAAAGATGAAGATAGATCTATGTAAGTATGGATCGGTTCAAAGATGCTTACAGATTAGATTTACTTCTTTTTAGAGACTCGACAGTCTGCCTGTTTGTCTGTCTGTTACTGTTGCAATTTTTACTTTAATAGTTAACTCTCCAGCATCTTCTTCCAGCCAACCATCCATTCATGGACCATAAACTTTGTATTTGTATTTTGTAAAGATCAAGGAAGGACGAAAGGAGCAGCAACAGCGAGAGAATAAATGTTTTTCATAAACTGAATGAAGCTAAACTTAAATTAAGATGTAAATGAAAAACATCAGAATGAATAATAATTTGTATATTCAATCATATTAAATCTCTTACTCCTTTTCGTTTAACTTCGAATCTTCACACTCACTCACACACACACTCCGAAAAATCTAATCTAAATTCATGCCATCATGGCCGAGCAGAGCAAGCCA
>JAQGCY010000828.1:0-13780 GCA_034700645.1 Xenylla mediterranea | reverse complement strand
TTATCAACCTAATGAATTTTGGATTCAAGGTATGGTTATGGTTATAAGTAATCTGTTGAATTATCTTTTGCTATCGATCTCCCACTATTTCGCTTTGTCCTTTCCAGTGGTTGGACCAGATTCAATTAAATTAGACAAACTATGTGAAGAAATGACAGAATATTATACTAATGCGCCGGAAGAAGAAATTACTCAGTTCACAACTGGAGATATTGTTGCTGCTCCTTTTGATGCGGATAGCAAAATGTATGTAATCACAGCTTTGGGGACTTGACTCATAGTCATAATAGCTGCACAATTTATTTCTACACAGGTATCGAGCTAAAGTTTTGAAATTTGCTGAAAAGGATTATGTTGAAATTATGTTTGTGGATTATGGTGATAAGAAAAAGGTTCACGTTGATAAGATTCGTCAACTTAATCCTGAATTTCTCAAGCTGCGCTTCCAAGCCCGTGAAGCAACATTGAATTTGGAGTAAGTGTAACAATTAAATTTGTTCTATTCGATCCAGTTTGGCTATTTAATTATTATTTTTCAAGTTGCCCAAGCGAAAAATGGTCTGATGAAATAATTACTAAGCTAGTGGATCTTTCATTCTGTGCCCAATGGACACCAGTTGCAGCTAAAGTTATTCAAGTTCTCAAGGATCCTTCCGATTCTCATGAAAAACTTTGGGTAGAATTATTTACTAATAGCAAACAGGTGAGTGAATTTTAAAATGGTGTAGTTGAAATTTTAAGCTCTATTTACATTATACATCCCTGATATACAGAGTGCGCGGAATATTGGACAACAATTAATGAAAATGGCTGCCCAGGATATTGCTGTGCCTCATTCGGAATCTGTGGAAGTAGTTGATACTGATAATCAAGAGAATTCTACTGATCAAAATCATCATGCTGCCCACGACCATAATACGGAAGAGTTTGGATCTGGGGACGGACCTCATGTTATTCGTCGAGATTCTCTTGTTAAAAATGGAATATCATATGCGACAATTGCATCAAAATAAACGGATGAAGTGCCTCAGTAAGATGGATTTTAAGTAGATAGCTTTAAGTAAACGTAGCCGTAAGTTCAGTTGCGACATAGATAATTCTCGCATTTTATACTACTGATGACGGATAACATAACTCTTGAAATTCGAAAACCAAACCAAATACCGGTCGAAATGATATGATTAACTATAATTGACTACTCAGTGTGTTTATGGTGTAAATTGTACCTAAACTAAACGGAATTTAAAGGCGCTATGCAAGGTGAAGAAATGACTGTTTTTTTTACAATAGTTCAATGCACATAGACAATTTTGTCAATAGTTTTGTGCATTGGAAAAATTTTTCCAGAAGTTAATGAAGAAAAGGAAAATAAGTTTAAAATTAGATAATACAACAATAATATACTGCAGTACTGGCAGGATTTAAAGGATAATAAACTATTTAGCAAGTGATTATGTGTGATTTGATAAGTGAGAAATTATTCCACTATGTTGTGTAAGCTAGTAGGAAATATTATATGGAGCAGAAATTGAGTTTTGGATAGAATAGAATCGAACTATTAATTCCTATTACACTAACTAAGCTATTATGAGATTAGATTTGATTCATTTCATAGATTACTAGTAATCAATCTAGGGCTGAGAAATGGTGAGTTACTAGACAAATATTGTATCTTCATGTATTCATTCAAGGTTTGCGTGTCACTGAGTGATAGTTATAGTTATGTATGGTGTATGTAGACAGGTGTATTCTCATCAGAAGAATAATTAGGCCGCCGGTGATGAAGTAATAATAGAGTGTGAGTCATTTCATTAATTCTGTGACTGTTGGAGTTGTAACGTATATCACATGGAATAATTTGTAATTGTGATTACAATCTCTTATAATTCCTGGATTTGCATTTACTCACGTTGCATTGCATTGCATCGAATTGGAATTTGCTTCTACTTAGCTTGTTGAATTGGAAGTGAATCGAACGAAAAATATTTTGTTTCCTCTCTCAGATCAATTGCTAGTTTATTGTATTCCGAGAAATTTGTTTTGCATTTTCCTTGTTAGTAAATAAATTACATTCAAAACATTTCATCTTCATCAACTTGATTGTATACAAAAAGGTAAATCATAAACTCATAAGTATTTGTAACAAGCACTCCATGAGATTAATTTAGTCAAGTAAAAGTAATAATATTAGTATGAAACAGTAATAAAATCAAAATATCATTAAAAACTTTTAATTGAAGATGAGTAGAATAGAATTGAGTGTGTGTGTGTGCAAATATTTATGTTTATCGTTTTCGTTATGCTTGTCATGCCTTGGTCGTTTTCGTTTTATGGCATCGCTTAACATAGCATGTGGAGGATCACAAAATTTTATTTATGAAAGTGAAAAGGAAAAGTGAAAACCAAGCTAAAATAGGCAATAGAATAGCAAAAGTACAAGCACTACTCAATTTCCTGTTCCTTTTTAACAAAATGTTGGTTGAAGGACCGTGTTCCGTTGTACCTTACCTACCTATCCATGTATGTATGTACATATAAAATGAAAATGATCAATATTATTATTCTTGCGTAAAAAAAATACACATAAAAAAAGAAAGTAAAAGTAAGCAATTTAAGAGAAAGAAATACAACAAAATAGAGATACAGTTCTAAGTTTTAGTCTTCATTCTGCCTACATGTCCATGTCCATTCATTTGATTGGATTCATGGATTCATTCCATCCATTTAGGGTATTTTTTTTTAGGTAGGTTCGTAGGTTTGGTTTGTTAGATTTAGATACTTTCATCACGAATTCACGATCAAATTCGCAAAAGCAAGCATTCACATTTACTTACAGTGATCGACATCAGCATCATATCATATCATAAGAGCAGTGAAAGCCAAGCCAGAAGGACTTTCACTTTGCAATGCAATGTAAAAATCTGCTCTACGAAAGGCTGCCTACTTTCTCTTGGCTTTCTTTTTAAACACAGAGCATGCATACAGGCAGTACATTTTTTCGACTTGCTTGCTTGCTTTCTTTACTTTCTTTTTCTATGATTGTATTCTGATTGCTTTTTTTTTCTCCTACATTCTATTCTATTCTTATTCTATTCTATAAAGTTTAGTTTAGTTTAGTTTATGTATGTATGTATGTAAGGGCTCTTTTTTAAGGTAGCTCTTCTCTTAGAAGCAGTAGTTTTTTGAGTAGGGATTATTTTTTTTCACCTGTGCTTTTTGCTATCGCTATTGCTTGGGCTGATATGCTGTAAATGTAATCGTAATGTAATGTAAAATGCTCATGTTTCTTTTCTTTCTTTCTTCAGTAAGTTCTTTGAAAAAAAAACTTTACTCAGATTCAGATAGATCCTGAGAACTTCGAGTTGGAAGTTGGAACTGAGATCTCTTAAACATAAACTCAGGACTTACTTTCGTGTTTTTTAACTACTTTGGCTATTCCTATGCCTTTACACCCCGCCTCTCTCTCTTCCTCTCTATAATAATATTAAAGGTATTTTTTTTATACTTCACTTCATTCTCAAATGTGAAGTCTGAGAGTCTGAGGTCCTGAACTCCCTCATTTCATTTTATTAGCCTGTTTGATATTGCTGTTTGAAGTTTGTACACAATTTTTTTGGCTAAAAATAATAATAATAATAATAATAAATTATGAGTTCATATTCAAATGTATTATTCAGATGCAGTGAAGTAGTGGAATTAATTAGTTAAATTTAAACGTACAATTTTCTTACGTGGCTGATGGATGTAGTACTTAAACTTGCTTGAAAAAGGAAGGAGGAAGGAGTCTCATTATTATTTAAAAAATACTTATTAAGCAGTTGGTTAAGTTTATTTTTACATTTACACTTTACAGTGACATTCGCTTTTGGTGATATTGACATGAACAGAATGTGAATTTACATTTAGAAATTTTGGCTGGACTGGCCTCTCCTACTGCTCCAGCTCCTCGTGGACTGAACCCGATCAATTGGCTAAAATAATTAATTAATCATCAGCACTATTTTGTGAACCAAAACCAAATCGGAGCAACAGGGTATTGCAATTGCTGCATCAATTTATCATCAAATCTAATCTAAAACAACATACTAAAACTATCAAAATGCCGAGAGATCGAATATCTGCACTTAGACAGGTAAGGAAAACTGTTACTATTCTGTTGTAATTTCTAATCGTAAGTGTGCTTTAAATTATTTGGACAAATTTTAGGCCGAAAGATTGATTAATTCCAGTTACATTTAAGCGTTTAATTTGCCTGCTTGAAAGTGCAAATGCAATAGAAAAAACAAAGTAATTTCAAACGGTTCCTTCCTGCCTGAAAAATGTCACCAAATTACTTGGACGATTTTTCCTCTTGCTCTACTAGTACTAGATCTAGTTTCTAGATGCTATAGTTGACACTTTCATTTACATATAAACGATCTAATTCTTTCTTCGACACGGCATTACCTGTTGCATTTCATTTCATTTTTCTTACATGTACTTTAGTTCAAGCAACAAGTATTTTTTGTATTTGCTATATTCATTATTCACTCCAGTCACTTTCCAGTACTTCTCACTTCCAGACGGACGAGTCCCTATCGATTTATATTATTACCATTTACCACCTAGACCTACCATACACCAAATTATCAAGCTTCCTTTTCTAATTAAGAATTTCCGAAGGAAAAATGCAATTCTTATGCTAATTTATATGATGCATAAATTTAGCATTTATACGCCATTGCGATTGCTTAGGAAGTACTTTGTTGTAGTTATGCAATGGCTGATGTTAATCTATGTATTACTTTTTCCCATTTTTCTAGATTCAAGGGCAAGTCCCAAATGAATATGATGGAGACGAAAGAAGGAATGGTCCTCCAGCATTTGGGGACTCTGTCACAATTGAAATGGGTACTATGAGTGATGAACTAACGGATTTCCTAAGTCAGGTAAAAAATGTCAATTGTCAAATCCAGAACCAAACCTAATTCCAGACTAAAAAAAACTTCAAAGAATTTTGTGTAATAATAATGGAAATTCATTTGTTCATAATCTAATGTCGTCGTGTAGGTTGAAGAAATTCGTGAAATGCTAAGGGAATTAAAAGATGATGTAAGCTTGGTTAAAAAGAAACATTCTGAAATCCTCTCATCTCCAAATACAGACGATCGTAGGTGACATGTTTAATTCTTTAGCTTAAAAATCAAAATGCATAGGCAAAACATTAGTTTACTCGGTTACTCTTTTTTTTAATCTTTAGCCCGGAGAAAGGAGCTAGAAGAATTAATGGCCCGGATTAAAACTTCTTCCAAAGTTATACGTTCAAAATTAAAAGGTACAAACATATAAATATACAGGCTCAAAAAAGGATTACCGGAAGCTTTTTTTCACTTATACTAATTGGTAATTGTATGTCTATCGTTTCCAGACATTGAGAATACTATAAAGAAAGAAGAAGGAAGTGATGATCAGTCGGCTGCTCAATTAAGAATAAAGAAAACGCAGCATTCAGCCCTTCTAAGACTCCTCATTGATTCCATGAATGAATATCAATTAGCCCAATCTGACTACAGAGATCGATGTAAAGGCCGTATAAAGAGACAATTAGAAATTAGTAAGAAACAATTCTATGTTTTATTTAGAATATAATTTGCAGATGAGATCGGGTTGCCGAGTTTGTTGAGGATTATACTGTAAATTTCTCTTTAAAAGGTGATAGGTCATTGGGTACAAACCTTAAAGGATTCATTCTCCGAATCGGCAACCCATTCCTAATAATTCCTTTGATGTAATAACTGAATTTTCCGTCTTTGTAATTTCTAGCTGGAACAAATGTCCAAGACGAAGATATTGAAAAAGTACTAGAAGATGGAAGTTGGGGAATTTTTACACAAGGGGTAAGTAAGGAGCATGTGATGCGATGTGAAATGTTACATAATTTATTATGAAGTTTATTTTTTGTTGTTGCTTTGTTTTGATATTATATTATAGATTTTATCAGAATCAGCCCAAGCTAAACAAATGTTAGCCGATATTGAAGCTCGTCATAATGATATTCTTCAACTTGAAAAATCAATACGAGAACTTCATGAAATGTTTGTTGAAATGGCCATGCTTGTTGAGAGTCAGGTAAGAGGAAAAAGAAGGAAGCTTGCTACATATCTTGTTAAATTTCAATCATATTTCCTCATGGTTTGATATGTATTATCTATGTAACGCGTAGGGTGAGCAAATTGACCGGATAGAAAATCACGTCTCATCAGCTCGTGATCATGTGGAGAAAGCCCAAGTTGAAACTAGAAAGGCTTTAGATTATCAAGATCGAGCACGAAGAGTAAGCTAAATGTCATTTTTCCTCATTATAACAGAACTTGGATTTTTGGACTGGTCATCATAACATATTTTTTGTTACAGAAAAAAATCATGATTATTATATTCCTCATCGTTGTTCTCCTTGTACTTGGACTCATCATTTACTTCTCAGTATAATCATAATTCTAATATTCAGTGTAAATCAAAACCAAGCCAATTCAGTCAAGCATGAATGGAGGCTTGATTCTCAATTTCTCATCATCGTCGGCATTAAGTCATCATTCCAATTCCCCAAGCCATCACATCAGTCATCAATATCATGAAATGAACCTTTTGAGCTTTGAACTTTCACTTAATCCAAATACACGTCGTACAGTAGTACACCTGTCGCTGTGCCTGTCTTCTACTACTGCATGCATCTATCGATCAGTTTATCATCATATATACTAAAATTACCATTCGCTTTCGCCAGTTCCAGTTTGAAAGTATGACGATTCTGACTGTGACTCTGACTACTGGATGGATGTGTGTTTCACTTTCACACATATATACAACACACACACAGTATTGTCAGCTTCCTTTCCTTTCTATTCTGGATATTGGGAAAAGGTTGAAAATGTTGAAGGAGGAAATTGTGAAAGTGAAAGCTTGAAACTTCACTAAAAAATAAACCTACTTATGTACTTTCTCTCCTCTAATCCTTACTTTCACTTCTATAACTTCTATACGTACAAATACAAAATGAGAAAACAACTAAAAAAATACATACCTGCTTACCCACCTACAACTCCGTCTATCTATTTCTATTTCAATCCTATCAAACAAAAAAAAACCTATAAGACTTATTCTCTACCAAAAAATACACATTTTTACACAAACATAAAACAAACAAATGCTTTTTTGGGCAGCTGTGATTGGAATTCCAAGTATTTTATTATTATTATTACTATTATACAAGAGCTGACTCATTTTGAATCAAATTAATAATCCCTTTATGTATGTATGTATGTATAACTACTGCCAAACCATATCCTGTCCTAATATTAAGAATTCGTCCAAAAATTAATACTGTAAAATTAACTTTCTAAAACCAAACTAATTTCAAGACTACTTACTATTTACTTGACTCACACAACTACTCCTTATGGGCCTATTAAACTTTCTCCATGAAAAAGATAATGATAAAGCTTTAAAAATAAAAAGAAAACCTTCCTTGCAAATTGCCTGATGTAAAGTCGTACTATAATTTTAAACTCTACAAAAAATAATATAAAACGCTTGCTTGGTGTCTAACCTAAATACCAATCAACCAACCACACTTAAACTTAATTGTAGTTTTAGTATATATTATAAAAATTTGTCGACCTTCCTCACTGTGATCCCGAATGAATTATTGAATTATAATGAAAATCTGACTAAATACTTGTACCTTTGTACCTAAAAAACTTATCATATTCAATATGCAAATTGCAAAACAAATTATTAGTTAAGGTCCCTTGCCCTAATTTATTCTAATACTAAACCAACACCCCTCTTTCTCCACCCACACACACACACCTGGACCTTATATTGTACAATCAATCAATCAATTATTAATCAAAAGATACTTAAAAATACAAATAGTTTTGTAGAGTAGGATGTAGAACGTCCATCTATAATAATTACTCGTATTTATTTATATTAATTCATACTGTCCAAATTATAAAAAAAAAGTACTTAAATGATCAAAAACTGTGCACGAGTATTTAGTGGTAGTTACTTAAATTAAAATTATCTTGAAATTGATCGCATTTAATAACTATAATTAAATAATTGATACATTTTTGTACCACTTTACTACCTGTTGTTTGTGCTAGATATGAGATAAGAGAAATCTATTACTACTACACATTAGAATGATGTTCAGAAAAGCATTTAGCCCAGTAGTAATTAATTGTCCATCCTTGTTTCCTTTAGATGAAATTATTGAAGAAATTAAGTCTTCTTCCAATTAATCGTACTAATTATGTACTTACTACTACTACTTTACTACTAAAAGATGCAATAGCTAGTTAAAATATTATTATAAATAGATACGCTTAGGATTTCTTAGTCCACTACAAATATTATTATTACAACAGACAGTTGACAGTTCTTATAAGGAAGTGGACTTGACATTTCTTTTTCTTCATAATAGAAGAGAAGTTTATGATAATTAATGTTAAATTACTATATTGATTAATTGATTCTGTTCAAAATTCCATGAACACATTTTTTGGGATTTGGTAAATTGAAATTCCACAAAAATGAAATAAAAGATATCGAAAACCTTAATAAGAAAGACTTTTTGTCCAAATTACTAACGCGTAGCAGTAATTCATGGCGATAGCAACGGAAACTTATAGGACGGAGTATTTTACTGTTGCTTTCCGTTTAATTTATGTCAGCTTTGATTCTAAATTAGTTTTGCAAAATGGTTCGAGATAAATTGCCATTTTTGGTTCAGGTAATACTAACCAGTATCTAACATTTCATTAATAATTATTTGCTTCTTTCTAAATTCGTTCATTAATTAATTTCTGCAGATTAGACAAAATTCCTCACCTAATAATAATCATGAAATAATTCAAATTCAAAACACTCCAAAGGAACAATATGAAATTCATATTCTTGCCTTTCTCCACCAGGTGAAAAGTTTGCTAATTGCATATTTGCATTTAGCAAATTGAATTCCTTTTAATTTGCTTGTATTTACATTTATAGGCCGATTTTTTATATGAACAACTCGGATACTTGAATGAGGATTTAATTAAAACTAAATTGATTCATAGTGCAATCTTATCATCTCCAGTATCAGACGAATGTATGTAATTAAATGTGTTAATTTATGTGAAGCAAGGTAAACAAGCAACAAATCTAATTAAATTTTTGTTGATTTCACTCAGTAAAATCCAAGGAATTAGATGATCTTTCAGAGAAAATTAAAAATATTTCTACATCCATAAGGCTAAGTTTGAGAGGTAGAAACTTTAAAGTCAAATACAAAGTTGTGCAATAATATATTATTACTTTTACTTTTTCTAAAACTTTCTCCGGAGACAGATATCCAACGAAAAATTCTAAACGAACAGAATGGAAATGCAAAGAGCTACCTTTTATATCGCATAATGAGAATCCATCATTCTGCAATTGTAATCAAATTTACCGACATTATGACTGCTTATCAGCAAGAACAAGCTGAGTATAGAGATCGATGTAAAAAACGAATCAAGCGTGAATTTTACATCAGTAAGAATTAAGAACTAATATGATTGATGTGTAGATGTGAAACCAAGCGTTTATTTCTTTATTGTCACTTTAGATGGGACTTATCTTGAGGAATCTGAAATTGATAGGCTTATTGAAGATGGGAAATTAGCTACAGTTTCTCATGGGGTAAGAAAATGATGAAATGAGATGTACACAATTTTCAGCATGGGATCTTAAATTAGAAATCTGCGATAATTTCCCTTATAGCTCTTCGACTCAACATCAGAATCAGCGAGGAAAAAGTTAGCTGAAATCCAAGCCCGACACAATGATATTATACACCTTCAAGGTACAATGATTGAGCTTCATGAGTTATTTGTAGAAATTGCTCTCATGGTTGAAGAACAGGTAAGTTACAGCAAAAAAAAATTTATGAAAATTATTTAGTATTCCTTCAATTTCCAGGGTACCACGATTGATAGAATTGAGAATAATGTTGGTCAAGCTGCAGGCCATGTAAACCAGGCTAAAGGGAATCTCATCAAGGCTAGAAAACATCAAGTTTCAGCTATCAAGGTAATATTTACAACTACAGACAGTATAACATAATAATAAGTTAATCACAATTCTCCTTATTTCAACAGACTAAATGCATGATTTTAATTGGTGTTCTCATACTAGGAGTTTCACTATCAGTTTTTCTAGCATTAAGCATATTGTCGTCTTTCGAAGAGTAAAATTTGTATTTTCATTCCTTTGTACTAATTATGTATGACTTATGTGATGATGAAGAATAAAAAATTTCTAAATTTCTTTTTGCTTAGCTGAATTTTGAGCTATTCATAATATAGTATAAAGTTTCTTGACAAAATATGAGAACCAGGCAGGGATTTCTTTATCAAATTTTAATGTGTAGTTCCCCGGGGTGGTAATCTTAAAGGCTCGTCATCCATAATAACAATTTCATAAGATTCATCACGATATAAATACTTAATCATTAGTCCTTTTGTTTCACCTGGAGCAGGATCGTAAAAACCTTGTAAATTGCTCTGCAAAATCAAAAAAACTCACTCAGTACATCAGCAAGCAAGCATTGATTAGACAAAAGTTATACCTTAGTTCCTTTATGTAAATCAAGTTGACTTTGAACAACTAAACATTGAATTGGGACAGTAACATCAATAACTTGATCATCCGTAATTTCACTGTCATCAGGACCAGCAACAAATCGACCATAAATTGCACTTAGTATAACCAAACCATGACTTCCTTCTTCCTCTGTTCTGCAACGCATATATGTATTACGTAATAGCGAAAGGGCTGCTTCAGCTTCAGCTTTCTTCTCAGCAAGCCTAACAATAAAGAACAAAAGTTAAGTAATAATTAGTTACAAAGTATTAGTACTTATTTACTTCGCTCTAGCTGCCATTTTTTGCTTTTCTTTGTTTTTTTCGTTTTGTTTCTTCTCGTAAGGTTCCATAATTAACTTCTTGATAATCATGTAGACTGCAATTGGTGCAATACTACCGTAAAATATAGGGGGTGGAATCACTTCATCAGACAGTTGAATAGGAAAAATATATGACTGATTAGCTCGTACAAATCTGTATAAAAAGATATCAATTGCCGTTAACTTCACAAAGGAATTCAGCCTGAAATTCATACTTCAGTCTCAACATAACTCCATGTGGAATCCCTACGATCATCAATGCTCCAACTGTGGACAGGTGTGAAATCTTTGCTTCGATCCCATATTCCAGAAATGCACCAAAAGTACCGGCCCTGGAAGATATAGAAATCAAAAATAATTGCGATTGTGTTTAGTTACAATTAAAACTTACTTAATGTTAAGGCGTAATTTCTTATCCTCCGTGGCTTTGGTTGAGGCTTGAATCATAGCGTAGGAATGTGGAATTCCCAAATAAATAGATATACTAATACGGTTTTTACCGCTATCCCTGTTGTACATAATACCATAATTAAATTGTACTGAATATTTTGTATACGTATTCACGGTTCCAATTTCAACGACAATACCTTGTATAAGCCCCAACAAGTCCACCACTACGACCCAACCTCCATGTTAACGTACCAACTGAATATGCATCTAATTGATTTCCTACCGCTAAAAGGAATAGACAGAAGTAAATTAAAAGCTTTCACTTTAAAAGTTAATAATTTCAACTTACCAATAACTGCTGCAGGTTTAATTACACCATCTCCTCCTTGAAACATCAAGCTAAAATTCGTAAAAAACCTTCTGCCAAATTGTGAAAAACCCTTTAAACCAAAATCCATTCCAGAAGTTGATCCACCAAATTCTAATTCACCCCAGGTTTTATTGCTTTGAATTAAAATTAAATTCAAACTAGGAATACAATAAAATAAATTTAGGTATTCATAAGCTTTACCTAATAGTTTTACGGATTCCACAGGAAATATTCCCACGTCCTCGTCCATTTTCCGAACTTGCATTACCAGAAAGTATTAATGTGTCCGTTGGAGTGAGTGGGGTTTCAATGGATTGATTCAGGCTGAATCCAGTTAATTCAACATAAGGAACAGTAGCTAACAATATAAAACAATGTGAAAACTACTTATTCTTAATAATGCCAGAAATTATTAATTACCATCTAGATAAAACGGATCTTCTTCACCTAAGTTTGAAACATAGGGATTAAAAATTTCTGTAGCATTAACAGATACAGTAAATGAGCCTTTTGGATTTGTTTTTCTGTCAATTTCCCTTTCTTGTTTTTCACGATTTAATCTTTCATAGGCTGCACGGATTTCTTGTGGAGTTTCATAACGTTCAACTAGTTCATGTCCTTGGGCTTCAAGGCCAGCCAGACCAATTGTATCATAAATAGCACGTTTGGATGGATCTGAAAGAACTGTTAAGGACCAGAGAGATCAGGAATGAATTATAACAATAACTGCAGCACCTTAAGGGCGAATGATGTCGGTATTAGGAACATACTTTCATGAGCCTTTTTAATTTTGGCAAATAATTTTTCAGCAGCATCCTTTTTAGATTCTTCCAAATGTTTATCAGGGTGGTACATCCGGGAAAATCGACGATAAGCTGCAGTAATTTCTTCGGTTGTAGCCTAATTGATCAGCAAACACAAGTTTTATCAATCAGACACAATTAATTGGTTGGTAATGAAGACACTTACAGTTTTTGAAACATTTAGACATGCATAAAGATCCTCATCAGCCTCAGGAGGATCAATTGGAATTGTATCTTCATGATCATCATCTTCATCAAATGTTGATGAAAAATTTGTTGGATCCCCAGTTCCAGCATCTCCAAAAGTAGAAGAATTCATTCTCAAGTAATTTTCGATACAATTGATTTTGATTACAAAGAAATTAGTGCTGGTGTCTGCCAGTACTTTTAAGTTTTTTCACGGATTTCACGACTTCACTTTTCACGAAACTACGAAAGAATGAACCACACGAGACTTTCGGGTGACGGGATATTATTATAAAAACAATAGTTCTACTCCCGCAAAATCCCCAAATCAAAGTGAACTGAAATGCCGGAGAATCTGATGAAAGTTTTTGGATATTTTTGTGAAACAATATAGCAAATCGTAAAATCAACCTTGGAAACATTCGAATCTATCGCTTCCGCTAGCGCTTTCGCTAAAGTTTCCGCTGTCCGCTCTTGCTATCACTTCCGCTATTGGAAAAGCAGTGCAATAATTGACAGTACCAGTAAATCATGATGATGATATATGGATTAATTAGTTTATTATTGGAAATTGCATTAAAAATTGGTATTAAATGATTGACAAAGTTGTGGTGTGAATTATTAGTAGATTAGGTTAATTGGATTTTGATATTGCATTTTGACTTCGAGTGAGTGGAGACATGGTTCTGGCGTTGTGGGTCCGATCCGTTGTGTGTACGTGTGACTTGTAGGATATTGGAGTATCTTCCTAGCACTTTTTATTCCGCTTCTTTCCACCCTTTGAACTTTTGGAAGGTGAACCCTTTCGCTTGCGGTTCTTAGGAAGACTTCGACAATGCCCTTTCACTGGTACTTCACATGACTTTTTACCAGATCCACCACCATTACCATTACCACGCTTCTTGGATGATTTTCCACGTCGGGGTTTCTTGGAGCCTCCACCACAGGGTCCTTTGCTTCGAGATGGAACACGGGCCTTTTTCTTTGGGCGAGATTTCCGTCGGGATCCACCACCGCATGAACCTCCTTTGCTCTCACGCTTCTGCTTACGTGGGCGAGATT
>JAQGCY010000827.1:0-13780 GCA_034700645.1 Xenylla mediterranea | reverse complement strand
GGACCGAATTAGAAGGACGTTAATTACTATAGATGATAGACTCTAGAGAGGTAAAGAATGCAGGTAAAGGGTAAACAGGATGAAGCCAATAAATCTAATCAATGAGTTTGTCTACAACGTAGTCAATACTCACACAGCGTCAATTTGTTTGCGTGAATGCATAACTACATACTACTACGTAGTCTGTGGTAATAATTGGGAGTTAATTAATGTCAAGCGTCAAAACTTACCTTCATCTCCACAATTTTGATGTTGTGGACTTTCTAATAAACCAGTAACTTTTAATATGATATCCACATAGTCTTCTGTTAGGATTTCTTCTAATGCTGATTTCTCTCGGCTATTTGGATAGTAATAGTATATAATCAATACTTACATTAGAACAAATAAACAACTCGATTGAATTTAGCTTTATACCTCAAGATCCTTAAGGCACTTAGACATAGTTTAGTTAGGGAATCATGGTCAGATGGTGGGTTTAGACGTGCAAAAAGACTACTGTACAATATTTTCTTCAATGTAAAATTCATCGAAGGAAAAGATACTTCCTTTTCATTCTATAGATTTAAATAGAACAATCAAAGAAACATTTAATGAAGCTCAAGTACAATACTTGGGTACATTAATTGGTATATTACTTCAGGAATGAATTCTTCCAGCACAATACAACATTCTTCTGGGCTCCCATCCGAAATGATCTGGACTGACTTTTCATCCATTTTCCAATCAATATTTTATGGATTCTGCAAATCAAATCATTAAATACAAAAGAATTAATTAATCAATTAATTAAGGAGTATATTTTACGTTTGTACGACTTATGTAGAAGAGGAATGACGCCAAAGAAAGAATACGGTAGATTCGGGTCGGCTAGTGAAAGAGCAGATCTAGCCACATAAAGAAATAAAAATAAGATGGAGAAAGTAATACTGACTTCAATTTCAACTTACCTTTACCTTTACTTTTATATTATTAATTTTGAATTTAATTCCACAGTTTAGTTTAAAAAGTTAATTAATTATCAGTCAGAAGAGTGTTTATTTACTTTATTTATGCATTTTTTATGAAAGTCAAGACAGCTCAGATGTTATGTTTATGTCTGAGTTCTGATAGTTTACTATGTTACTATATGTACATATAAAGTAAAGCTTTTTTGATGGTCTGTCTGTAAAGTAGCTGTACTATCTCTACATATTCTGTATTTCTGTAGTCTAGTATTAAAAAGTTTTCTCATAAAAAATCGGCAGAAGTTTTGGTTTGGATGATGCTTGATGCTTTTAGACATTTTTCATTTTCCCGTATTTTTTATGGGATTAATAATTTTTATTAGTCAAATTATGATTTCGTTCATTTTGCAAAACTAAATAAAATTCTGTTCAACTAACTTGAACAAAATACAAAATAGGTACAAGGGATTGCTAAGATTTAGTGCTAACGCTAATATACAAGGAGTTAAATAATTTATTTGGGTAGCGTTGTGATTTTTTTTATTTGAATTTATGGAATTAGTTAAAAATCAAGATCAACATGGAGTTGTAAGAGGATTTCCTAACTTATTTAGATGCTGGAGACTTATGAAACCATTAAAAGAATAAACATGCAGGATTGAATGGACAGTCAAAGCCAGACCAATGAAATGAACACAGATTTTTAATGAGCTTTAAATGTAGCTGGTGTGAATCTGTTTACATAATCTAAATGTTTTGTCCTATTTAACGTTGAATTTATAAAATTGTTTGTTCTTCAAACACTGCTTTTAGAAAAGTTTGCATTACTTTTTTTTACAAAGCATTCTGACAATTAGTTACACTTTCATGAAGTATGAATGTTTTCCATTATAGCCAAAATAAAGTAAAATTAGCTCATCTTCACCACCTTTCTATGTGTTAGACTCTTCGATTCAATGTGACTAATATATAAGTTCCAAGGCAACCATATTGCCTGGTTTACCTTAAAAAATGTCAATCCATTACTTGTTTAAAATGGAGCATGTACAAAGCGAAAGGACTTTCACCGAAGGGAGAAAGCATTAGATTCCATTCCAACATCGTTTACTGTATACTTTCCTTATCCTACTATCAACTACTACTTGCTCCTTCCTCCACGTGATAAAAATCCAATAATAAAAGTACGTATGGAAATAAATTGGTTTTCAAGTGAGTTTAAGATTAGACTACCTGTCTAAAATTTCCAATTTCCTATTACAGAGCTAGAGATACGGAAGATAAGCTTTGGAGAATAATTAGCCAAGTCCCATTTAAGCTATTGTGGATTGTGGAATAAGTAAAATTATTCGTAAGTTTTATACTTCATACATCGTAAACAAATACGCTGAGAAACAAAAGAGTAAATATAAAATTTACTTCAGGTAATTATTTTTTATTCTTTCATTGAATTTAAATCAGGGTATTTTACATATTTTATATTTGTTGCCTCTGCTTACTTCTATTTATGCTATGCTTTGTGATAAATTCAATGCCAAATTTTACGTAAAGTCAGACATAGCATATATGCCTTCTCATTAGTCATAAAAATATTACGGCGTCGTTGCATTACAATTTATTTTGCCAAGAGCTGGTTAGGCTCGTTGCAAAATTATTCTTATAACCTACAATTTGTAGATAATTTGACAATTCCTGTCCAGTTTCTATTTGTTTATTATAGTGTTTATTTCTTCTATTCAGCTTAACTTGTAATGTAATGTAAAGTAATAGAAAAAACAAGTTTTTGTTTGTTGACGGAAAGTCTGTAGCCCCTTGTTACACTTTTCCGTTCCATTTGCTTATACTTTTTTAAAATAAATTCTGTGTATTAATTTTCAATTTATTAATTTCAAATTTACAAACAAATGCAATATATATTTATCTTTACAATTTTTGTTTTTAGTATAAATTATGGGAGAAAACTCACGACTTGCTTCCGAGAGTGAATTTGAAGAGTTACGAGATCGTTTGAAACTTATTTTTGAAGCTGATCCAGATCAATACCAAAATGATTTTGCAATTCGTCGGTAGGATAATTTCTTATTTGCAGTTTATTCAAATAATTAAACTAATGTTTGTTTTTGTATTACCTAGATATCTTCGTGCATTCAAAACAATTGATTTGGCTTTTCAGGCAAGTATTTTTTTTTGTTCGTGGGTTATGTAGGACTTGTTTCCAAATTTTGTCATACAATTATATAATGCTTTTAACTGTAGCAAATGTTGAAAACCAATAAATGGAGGAAAGAGTACGGTGTAACTAGCATTACAGAAGATGATGAAGTGATCAAAAGCCATTTGGAGGCTAAGAAAGCAATGGTTCTGAAACACAGGGATTTAGAAGGAAGGCCAGTAATTTACATTCCAGCAAAGTTCCATAATGTAAATGATCGAGATATTGATCAATTGACCAAATTTATTGTGTTCACATTAGTAAGAAAATTTTTACAATACATTTTAGGTGAGAGGAATCTATAAACCATTGTTTTCTCGCCATTGTTGATAATCCTTAGGAACAAGCTTGTAAAAAATGCTTTGAGGAAGTTCAAGATAACTTGTGCATAATCTTCGACCTAAGTAACTTTGGATTAAGTTCTATGGATTATGAGTTCGTTAAGAATTTGACTTGGCTTTTATCCCGTCATTATCCAGAACGACTCGGTATCTGCATCGTCCTTAATGCTCCAAGTATTTTCCAAGGCTGCTGGCAAGTCATTAAAGGATGGTAAATATTTTTGCCCTTGATAGAGTTATTTTACATTGCAATATTTGATTTACGCATGTAATTTTGTTTTAATTCTTAAAGGCTTGATGAAAACACAGTGAGCAAAGTTGTATTTGTGTCATCAGAAGCTGATCTATGCAAATATATAATTCCTGATATATTACCAAGCATTTAGTTCATCCATTACTTCCAATTCCAAAAAATATTCAGTTGTTGCAGCTTTTTACAATTTCTTTGCGGGCAAAATGTATCTTTTAACAAGTAATTATCAGTATTTTATTTTAGAGGACTTGTCAAATATGATTTGTGTGAAATGCATTATCGCTTATTATTCGTCGCCAATGTCGCTACATATATTCTATCCTAGATCCAGAAAAATCTAGAATAAATAATGAATAAAGCTATTTTAAGGAAATGAGTTGTCATAATCTATTGTTTGTAGTAACGTAATTGCTATACCTAATTTTTCTCTTATTTTTGTTTTAAACTGGATATGTACAAACAAATGTGAAAATTGCGAGAGAATATGACGGAAGGAACGGAACTAAAATATGTAGTTGGTGAAAATAAAATATTCTTCTTCTATCATCGTCATGAGATTCATTCTATGGGTACAATTTAATTAAAATAGTTAATTAGTTTGATATCCTAAGTCTTAAAAAAATTTGCAAGAGACGGATGGAAAATCATTTTATTTTGCTTCTCATCTTAACTGAACTTATTAAGTGAAAGCGAATGAAATGTCAAAACATGACATGACATGAATTATTTCCCTGAATTATATTAATGTTAAACACAACGGTAATAAAAAGCGATTGTTAGATTTTATTTCCTGGATGGATTTAGCATATTAATGTTCGTGCTAGAAATAAAATATGGTCAGTCACAGTACTGTCATTCATTGCACTTTGCAGTTTGCACTACATCAACATCATATCAGAGCTATCCCTATGTGTTCAAAAAAGTTTCCTCATTCTTTATTGGTTGCGTATGCAAATTCCAAGAAAGAATTACCTTAGTTTGTTTAATAATACTATACGTAACGAATTACGTAAATGTATTTAATAAATCCAGCCATAAGTAACGATTATGATTGTACTATTGCACTGGAACTGCAAATGTCAAATCAAAAGAACTCGTTAGCGTCATCATATTATATTAGAAGCTTAAAATGAATTTGATTCATAGAGTTGAACGTTTGGATTTGGGATTGCTTATGCTTATGATGATAAGAAAATGTAGGAACAAGGAAGAAGAAGAAGCCTAAAAATGAAAGAATGAATGATTTGAGGAAAGTAAAGTTTGTATGATATGAATTGTGAATTGATATGTACTTTTGATGATTTCAATTGAATTGAGTCATGTCTTATCCGTATGTTTATGTATGAGTATGACCGAATGAATAAAGTCCAACCAAATCCAAGCCAGTCATGTCATGTCTGGGGACTGGGGCTATGGAACGTAAAATGTAATGACATAGAAAGAATAAAAATGAAGAAACATGAAATTATCAAATTTTAAGAAAACCTATAGCTATAATATTAATCAATCTAAAATTCAACTACAATGGAATAACAGCATCTTCTTTATAGTTCATTCATTCATTCATTTATACATACATATAGATATACCACTAATACTAAAACTAAGTTTCAGTACTAACTAACTTAACCACGTTAAGTTTGAAGTTAAAACTTAAATCTTATGTACGTTTGTTTTTCTTTGTCTTTCTTGCACTATTCTATGGATGGAAGTATAAAGTATGGAACTATGAGATTTTTCTTATTGTTTGCATTTGTACCAAACCTATTGTAGTAATTCTATTGTATTATTCATATTCATCATCAAAATCAACTAACGCTAACTAAACTCCTCTCCAATTTTCCTTTGCTATTGCTTTGGGCTTTGGGGACATTGGTATTGGATTGAATTGGATTTTTGGGCATTATTTTTGGTTTGTCCCTTTAGGTTAGGATTATGTAGTGGTAGTGGAAAAAATTTCCTATATAAATCCAAATAGGAAGATTTTTTCTTTGTATTGTATTGCATTTTAGGCATTAAAAAAAGTATGTAAATAAATATTCATATTCAAAGAATTGATCAACAACAAGTAGATGTAAAGTAACTAACTAAAAACTTTTTGTCAAAGACGTTCGTTCGTTCGTATCGATATCGCAATCACATTTTCATGCGATGAGATGCATGTATTTATGGAATTTTTGCCCATGATTTTAGCTATGAAAGCCAAGATTTGTTGGTCAAAATCAAATCAAAGCGACCTAATTAACAATTAATATTAAAGGAAATTAAAGAGCCTGTATATGTGTGTGTTTGTGGCTATTGTTTTAAGAACTAGAATTACATTGATGATTGGGATGACAGAGACTTTGACTACAGCAAAATCGAAGTGCGAAGATGAGACAAAACGGCGGCCTATTGGGACAGGCATAGAGGCACTGGGCTGGGACATGGATGGACATGGTCATGACACTCTAGCACGTGGGTCAGAGTCACTACACACTGGACTCAGACTAGACGACTAGACTTAAAGGCATGCAAATGCAATTTCAAGTCGAAGGCACCTTCTTTTTTGTAGTAGTAGTGTTAGATCATATGCATATCTAATCTGTCGTTTTCAGATCATTTCTGATATTTTTTTATTTATTTATTTAAACTATTAAGTATTAGTATTTAGCGGTATTATGAGTGTGTATATTATGAAAAAGCAGAATTTCAATAAGCATTATATAATTATAAGAGTCCGTAAAGGTCGGAGGTCTGTAAATACTCATACACTAGTCCAAACAAACGGTTCATCTAAACGAGGTATTGCCAATACTAGAGGTAAGTCCAAACTAAACTGAAGGTTTCAATCAAGGTAAACAGATGAGGTAAAGCTATGTAGTAATTGGAATTTGGTCCAATTGCCAATTAAAGCAACGGAATACGCCATACGGACACATTGATCTCAAGGTCATGTCACCTGTCCCCGTCACCCCTGTGTCAGACGTATTGTACTCCTCAATCCTCGCTTAGACGCAATATGCCTCAATTTCATAATTAGAACCCACGGCCCAGGCCCAGGCTGTGCTCTCCGTAGGTCAAAGGTCGTCTATATATCTATCTGTTAGAGTATAGTTGGTTGGTTGGTTGGTTGATTTGTTTCATAAATAGGTAAGTACTTCAGTATCAGTCCGAGTCCTATCCATAATCTTAACCTTCTATTCTGACTACCCCTACCTGTTGGGCAATTGAATATCAAATAACAACCTCAAGTAAGTCATTTTCATTTACATACCCCCTGCCTGGCTCAATGGTCAAGTCTTAATATTTACTATTACTTGTTTCAGTCACCAAAATCAACCATACTTAATTTTTCGCTGTTACTTACATGGTCGGATGTTTCCAATATGGACCTGAAGGGAGTACTTATGTTTATGTAGTACTGTGGCCCCTAGGACCCAGCGCTAGCTCCAAGGCACCATTTAAATTGACACAACATTAATAATTCAAATGATACTTCTCCGGTTCTCCGCATCAGTCCGCCGAAGTCAGGAAGAAAACGGTCTGATTCCGATTTTGCTTGTAACTTCGCTATTGGATTTGGGATTCTAATCTGAAACATTCCTCCATCATGAAGTTCATGTAGTAGTTAACGTAGTTTTTGAGAAGTAGATGAAAATTGGTTCGGCCATTGCCCGTAGATTCCTTCCATCCGTCTCCCCTCAATCCAACCCCCTGGTTTAGTCTCTGCATCATGCTTCCTTTTGTATTTGGACTGAGGCATTTGCGTTGCGTTGAGAAATTCCTTGAGTCTGGGTCTTCCTTTTTGCTTCACTTCAAGATCCACTATTCAGCTCAAAGGACAACTAAACTCCCGTCATTTTCACTTCGTAGTAATTTTATATTATATTTAAGGTCAATTCCTCTGTCTGTTCTGTTCTTTCTTTGGGTCTCCCTTTTATACTAAGGACACTTTTGGAGAGAGCCTTTGAGACATTTAACTAAAGCCATTCATTTTCATTAGGTCGACAGAAGTGATACCTAACTTATTATACGATTTCTCATCAATTACTCATAGTTCAAGTTCATTATCCTCCTAAAATAAGACTCCGTTCTACAGGTTCAATCAAACCACCGTTACCGTTAGATTCATAAACTTAAACCTTGGCACAAGGAACGTTTCTCAGTTCACTGTTACGAGTGTGTCACTTGTCACATCTATCTAGTGAAGTGAGCCGTTTGTGAGAGTGAGTCACTCAGATTCACATTTAGTGAACTTGACATTTTCCTTTGTTACACTACAAAACAAACTAGCTAATAAAACTCCTACTACCAAACCACCCTGATTCCCTTTCTAAACTCAAACTCTGCAAATTCCAAAATTAGCCCAATACTAATTTTGTGTTCACCCGTGATTGGTAATTATTAGTTCTTCTTATGAGGAGAACCCTATATTTGTTCGCTTTGTCATTTATTTATTTTATTTTGATTTATTGTTTTCGTTAATAGGAAAATTTACAACCATTCCTTCCTCTGTGAACATCAAATACTCTTCGACTTCCTTTCCCCCACATTTTTCTCGAACCGTGGCCCATAAAACTACAACGGAAGGGACAGTAGTACAAGGGGGTGCTTCTCGTGTTTTAGGAGGCAGGTAAGTATCACATCTAAAAAATCAGAATGTTTCGATATGGTGAAACACTTTTTATTCTATGATTTAATTTTCAGGGACGAGATACGCTCCCAAACTGCAACCATTGAAAGATGGGTTCCGCCTTCTGCTATTAAACGAGATGCACTTCCAGAAAATAGTGATGATGTCAAGTTCCGAAAAGTACGTAATTAGCTTTATCTTTACAAAATTTAATTACTTACAACATTTTTATTAACAATTTATTTAAGGTACGGAGTATTCTTAATAAGCTCACTCCTCAGACCTTCGATAGGCTGAGCGATGAATTGATTCACGTCGGACTTGACTCGCAAAGTCTTCTCAAGGGTGTCATACTCTTGGTAAGTTAGAAAATATTTCTAATTTGTTCTTTGTCAGTGGAAGTTTTGAGCTGAGTTTTTATATTTATTTTGTCAAATTTTATTTCAGATCTTCGAAAAAGCTCTTCAAGAACCCAAGTACGTGTGTATGTATGCACAGTTATGTAAGAAATTGTCAAAAAGAGTACCAAACTTCGACCCACCCAATCCAGACCAGACAACCACTTTCCGTCGACTTCTCCTCCTTAAGTGTCAAGATGAGTACACTAATAGAGCCCGAGCATATGCAGAATATGACCAGAGAAAAGATCGCCTTACTCCAGATGAGGAAGAGGAAAAGCATTCGGTTAAGCGAAAAATGCTTGGAAACATCAAGGTAGTTTACATTTTGTGTAACATACTTCTGATTACTTTATGGAATAACATATTAATATCTTTTATATTTTGTTCAGTTTATTGGCGAACTCGGCAAACTCGAGATGCTCACACACTCCATCCTCCATCGATGTTGCCAGGAGCTGGTCAAGAAGACGAAGGCGGAAGACTTGGAATGCCTCTGTCAAATCATGAGCACATGTGGTCATCTTTTAGATAATGACAAGGGGAAATACCTAATGGATCAATACTTTGCACGTATATTGGAACTGTCCAAGAATGACAAGCTTCCGTCAAGAATTCGATTTATGCTGCAGGATGTTTTGGAACTTCGGAGCAATCAGTGGTTACAGCGACAAAGTGTCTCTGTAAAGGAAAGTCCAAAACCAATCGAAGATATAAGACGTGAGGCTCAAGAGGAGTTTGGCCTGGTGGATAACAGATCAACTGAAGATTTCCGTTACATACCGATTGGTAAGACTCGGTTTTATAAATAAACTTATCTCAACTCCTAGTACAACCTTATTTGTCATTCAGATTCTTCAAAACGTGGTCGACCACTGGGTTCCAGAAAAATGACTGGAATGGAAGATGTTTTTGCTCCGTTTCCTATCGGAGTTTCAAGTCTTGGAACAGGACCTGGAGTAATCACACCAGGAGAAAAACAACTTGGGTAATCTAAAACTTAATGAGATATGATATATATATAATTAGTTGCTAAATCTTATCTGTCGATTTTGTAGTCAAGATACAAATGGGTATCATGGTGGTCCGATGAATACTTTTCGTCCACCTGGTGGAATGAGAACTTATAATAATCAACAAAATATTCAAGGAGGTGTTAACCACCCATTTTTTACGCAGCATAAAAACAATAAGATGAATCATAATGCCAATCAACAGCAACAGTATTCAAATATGAATCATCAAATGCGAAATAATCATAACAACATGGTTAACAATGGTCATGGTAAGTTTAAGCTTGTCATATAGAAGTTCAGCATGTTGACTAATTGTCTGCATATTTATCTTTAGCAGGATATGAAAAGGCTCCCGTAGCTCCTCGATTTAGAAAAGGCAATAATGGTTCCCCCAACATGAACGGTGGAGCACTAGCAATTAGCCCATTACCAAATGTGTCTAAGGAGGAATTGTCGCTCAGGCCACCTCCAAACTCAATGATTAAAATGTTTCCACAGGCTCAAAAGCCAAGTATTTATGGATCATCATTTAATGACACTTCTAAATCAACTTTACCAAAGTTGAGTCCTCCCAGAATTGTTTCACCAAAAGAAACTGCTTTGGCTGATGCTGCTAAAACAACAATCGAGAAGCCAAAGCCTAAAAAGGAAAAGGTGAATATTTAATTCCTATTCTAAGTTGAATTTCATATTCTAAATTTATGCTTATTATCTAGGGACCTACAAAGGACGAAATTGCAAAGAAAGTTGATGGAATATTAGAAAATTACAAAGGAAATAATAATATTGAAGAAGCAATCGATGCTTTCAAGCGAATGGAAATTCAAGAAAAATTCATTGGCACTGCCTTAATATCGGCATTAAACAAAGCTTTGGATTGTAACGGTAAGCACAAATCGTTTTAAGAATTGTTCATTGAAATTTTACTACATGTGTTATTTTTATCTATTCAGAATCCGATCGGGAACTTGTTTATGGGTTAATGTTGCAACTGGTTGAATCAGAGGTGATCACTCAAAATCAATTTCTGGATGCATTTCGATCAATGTTGGATTTGATGATTGATCTTGAGGCTGATATTCCACGAATTAAATCATATGTTGCTTCACTCGCTGCTCGAGCAATTTGTCAGAAAAAGTTAACCCTATCAGATGTTGGGGATTCGACAGAAAATGGAAATCATTATCCATTCTTACTACTCGTACTACAACAGTTGAGTAAGGTGATTGATAAGGCCGAACTTTGCAAAATGTTTGAAGAAAGCAAGGTAAGGCTTATTCTATTTTATTATTATCAAATTCATATAAAACGATGAGTTACATTTTAAACGTTATTACGACTTTTTTACTTTTTAGATACAAATGATCAATACGTTGCCTAAAATTGATCGAACCAAGGATCGTATGACTGAAATACTAGAGGAACGTGAATTATCCTTCTTGTTCCCATTGCTTAAAATTCAAACTGAAATGACTAAGCAGCTTCAGGTATTGACTGAATATTGACATATTCGTTGAGATACAACAGTGTATTTTCTATCAAAACCAAGCTAACAAACGTAAAATATTTTATAGACCAATCCTAGTGCTGCAGACTTTGCCGTTTGGATTAAAGAAAGAGTAGATCCTGCACATCGCACTGCCCATGGATTCATTAGTTCCTTGGTTTCGGTGATTTTCAAATACATTATTCAGGTACTTGTGAATGCAGATGGATGAAAACTGTAGTGCTGGTTTATTCTTATTACTCTTATTTTATTTGTATAGGAGGTATCTAAAAATCAAACTGATCAGACTGAGAAGGCAATTCGAGACTCCGAACGAGCATTACTTTCTAGTTTCAAGCCCATCATTTCTGAATATTTGTCTGAGAGAGTTGACCTTCAAGTAATTGCAATTTATGCACTCCAAAGCTCTTGGTTTTCAATGGATTGTCCTAAAGGTACCTAAACAATACATTGGATTCATACGGAATAAAAATTAAACCAATACGTTTGTTTATAGTTATGCTTCTTCGCTGGTTTGTCAATATGTATGAGCTCGAAATAATCGATGAAGATGCGTTTTTGAAATGGAAAGAAGATATTCGAGATGACTACCCTGGAAAAGGAAATGCTTTGTTTCAAGTTAGTCAATTGTTTTGATATGATTCATCTTTTTATCTATCTCTTTATTTAATATATGTAGAACTTTGTAATATTAATATTCTAATGATTTTGATTTGAAATAGGTGAATCAGTGGCTTCTTTGGTTGGAACAAGTTGATGAAGAGGAAGATGGTGATGATGAACAAGATAACTGAGCTATGGAACATTTCAGTTGCACATTATTTTCAACTTGCGAACTTCTTAATGTGGAATTGACCCTATTCAACAATAATTAACATATTCGTAAATTGGTTGGTTTTACTTCTAACTAGGGGAAAAATAGTAGTTATGATGTTTTAGTATGTAACAAATTAACCTATAAGTATGCTCTTGGTCTACTATTTCTTTAGTTGCAACTTAAATAAGTCCGTTTTGCCTTATATTATATCATAGTCCACTTTCAAAGCACTAATAATAAGTATAGATTTAGCTAAAAGTCCTTCCAGTCGACCCACTTAAGTCAAAATAACAATTTAAGATCATGATTGATATCGGGATTTGGATTGTAGGCTTAATAAGTTTGATCTTTAAACCCAAATATATGTCTCTAACTGACTGATAGTTCTATGTAAATTATACTGCTATGTAAGTGCTAAATTAATTGGCTTTTTGGATAACGCCTCTTAGAATGTAATCACTTCCTATAGAATACTGGTATTATAATACTTCCTCCTTTGAATTTCTTCAACTTAAAAAAAACGAAATTAATTTGAGTAATAATTCCTGTGTCTTTTTACAACGTACATTCGTACTCGTTCAAAAAGGTCTTAATAATACACTTCACTATAACATAATAACAATAATGATAAAAAATTTTACATCGAGACAAAAAAAAAGATTTTGTTGAGCTAGGCAAAGCAAGTATATTTAAATTAAGTGTTAAATTGCTGTTGGTAATGGTAATACTTATCTTATTTTTTCTTGTTTTAGTATTATTATCAGTGAAAAGAGAAAATACGAAAAAAAGCTCAATTCTAGGAAAATTAGACTTGTTACAAAGTATGTTTATGCTTAAGCCTCTCCTCCTGCAATGTTATTATGTTATATAATTGTATACTACTAAGTACTAACTAACAGAAGAAAAAAAAAACAATTGGAGCGTAGTATTACTATTGTTATTATTATTATTATCACCAATATCATCATCTACGCTTTGATGTAAAAAAAAATATGATTCCAGTAGTTGTCTTTTGAGTTTAAAATAGTGATATTTAAGTTAGCAGTATATCATACATTACATATAATATTATTATTACTAAAGTAAGAAAAGAAAATGAAGTGAAATTTCTGTTTCTAATTCATAATAATTAGTCGTACCTCTAACGCATTTGCAATTTTTTTTTGTCGAGTATTGTACTCCTACTCTACTCCTAACTTCTATCCATGTATTTCTAATTAATATAATTTACTGATTAACTTAAGTTTTTTGTTTTCCAATAATATATACTATGTAGATTCCGTTCAATATGCTTTCAATGGGTCAATTGTCTCCAATTATTGGAAAACTATAGTTTACACTTTCTAGTTTAAGTTCAAAAGGTCTGAGTAAAAAAAAAATTAATAAAATTAATTGGGATTTTGTAAACAATGTAGTAGTAATGGGTCCAATGTTTTCATTCTTGATCGAGAGTTCATGAATCATGATAACATGATGATTGTGTTTTTTAGTTGATCATCTCATAGGGGATAGTGTTGAAAAAGAAAAAAACTGCCGACTCCCATTTGTAATCAATGTAACTGGATACTTTAGATCAATGTTGAACCTGAAAGTTATAGCCTAGGAATCATAGTCATAGTCACTTGACAGTTTGGTTGGACTCGGTGTCATGTCATTGGTTTGGAACTACAAACTATA
>JAQGCY010000826.1:0-13799 GCA_034700645.1 Xenylla mediterranea | reverse complement strand
CGCAAAGTTCCAAAAAATCAACAAAGTGGAGCGACACGACGGAAAATAACGGACTGGGATTTTATATAAGTTTGATTGATGATTACCTCTGTCGCATATATCGCGTGAAGCAGATACAGCAGCACTCAGGAGAAATCCATGAGGTTCAAATGCTGTTCTCAGTTCTCTTATTAGATTAGCAAAGTTTTGTTTATCAGAATCTGGTCCAGCATCACAATTGGCTTGCCAGCAAACTGGATATTCCCAGTCTAGATCAAGCCTTTAAATGAAATGTACATAACTAAAATGTTAATTGACCAAATCTGGGAACTATTCTATCCTTTTTCCTCACCCATCAAAACTATGAAGTTGTAAAAAGTTTACAACGCTAGTTACAAAATTTTGCCTTGCAGAAGCACTATTGACCATTCGAGAATATTTATCACTTTCAGAGTCACTCCAGCCACCAATCGCAATGGAAACT
The DNA here is from genome assembly GCA_034700645.1 of Xenylla mediterranea. NCBI lineage: Eukaryota > Metazoa > Arthropoda > Collembola > Poduromorpha > Hypogastruridae > Xenylla > Xenylla mediterranea. The sequence goes on along the minus strand of JAQGCY010000826.1, from coordinate 13,336 downwards.
TTTAGTCCATGTTCTTTCAGGTCTGTTACTTGCTTATAAAATCCTTGGGTAATGTCAGTTTCATAGTCATAAATTGCGATGGTAAGACTGTCTGGATCCAATGTTGCAAAACTATACATAATGTTTGTACACAAGCTAGGATCAATGTCTGAAGGATTAAATTCAGCTCCATCTCGATATGTTGACCAATTAGTGTAGTAACATACAACTTTCTTATCTCCTACAAAATTATTTGACCATTCGCATCAAAAAAGGCATTTGCATTACGTAATTCTTAAAAATCTTTTATACCGATTGGTGGACTATCACCAACAATCCCAGTTGTCACTCCATTCATAGGCACAAGAGGACCATCCGTGGATTTTAACCAGCAAGTACCTCCTAAATAATCGTTCCAAGAATATCCTTTGCACCCAACAGTTTTACTACAAAATTCACAACACATTGATTCATCATATCCATTATAAGTTGCTAAATCTTCAGCATCGATATCTGTATTTGGAGTTTTAGAACAAGTTTGTTGGATGCTAGGAAGTGGGCTACAAAGTAACGCTAAGTGTAGAATTGCAAGGCTTAAACTTTGTCGTGGATTCATGTTGGCGAAGCACTACAGTACTAACTAAAATTTCGGATGATATTCGCAACATTAATCTTCTTTTAAATGAATTTATTTTAAATGAAAGCTTTAAATCCGATAAATATTCCAAGATTAGCAAGGATAATCACAGATAAATAAATCGTAGTCCGAATATGATAACATTATTCTTTTTATTACACTTAGGAGGATTGAATGATTGTATCAGATTTCATGACATTAGTATTTGTAATTATTATTATATAGTTTAAGTACAGATTGCATTTTTGTATATTCTTGAACTTTGCTATTATTCATACTCTTGACTTGAGTGCTACCATTTTAAACTGTTATGAGCACTAAATCTGCATTAGGATTATCTGTAAATAGATAATAATCAAGTTATTGTTTCATAAGATTAAGTAATTTGTCAATATTTGACACACACTTACGACTTACAATTATTATGCACATTTCCAAACGAGAATTCCAAGATTCCCATTAAAGAACATGTAGAGAAGATTTCCAAGATCATAAGTAACATCATATCCAAAGGTTTCACCAACAATACAATGCCAACCTGGTCCATAAATCCTATCCATTGTTTCCTTGATTGTTTTACAAGCACTCTGATAAAAATAAAGTCAAGCATTGATTTCAGTCTATCTTATGTAATATACTTAATACAAAGCATACCTCCAAATCAGTCAAATATCGTTCAACTGCACCAGTCACAACATCAATAATATCCGGTTTTGTTTCTTCAGGCAAATCAGCAAACTGTTAAATCAAGCGAAATTGATATTGTTTTACACAATTTTGGAATTTAATAGCTTTTATTTATTTACCCGAACCAATCCATAGGTGGGAATTGGCTTCCTGTCAGATTCAGCATCTTTATCCTTAGACTCCCCACCTGCAGCGGCCGAAGCTTCGACGTCTCCCATTTTATAACTTGATTCGATCAAAATTTAAAAGAATTCAGATAAATTGTAACAAGGCGGTTTTAGCAAAATTAAATAACCTTGTTCCTGGAAAGCGTTAGTTCAAAGAAACTTAAACAAACAGAACTCCGAACAAATTCCATTACCAAGGAGATAAAAATCTGGATCAACTAGAATTTTGTCACATCAGCAAAATCAAAATTTGCAACCAGTAAAAAGTACCAGAGCTGCACACTAGCCTTACTTGATGCCATTATATCCAATAACTCTAAATATATTAGCAATATTATTAATTTATTTTTGCTACTTCTAATTCGTTAATAATCTGTAATTCGGTGCACTAATTTCTGTTATTAATTGTATCCATGATAGGGTAATTGAATGGGAAATCATAACTACTGATCCATTCGCTGAGCTAAAATATTAGGTTTTCCAGGAGCCCAACCACCTGGTCCCCAAATTCTCTCTTCAAAATAATGATTAAAATCCAAACTTTGAATAAGGCTAATGACATGTTCATTTCGATACGGGAATTTGACAGACATATCAATCAGAACTAAACAAAAAAAATTTTAACAGTTTAATAAAATTCCAAGTCAGGAAGCACTTATTACCTTACCTTTAACAAAAGTTTCCTGGTACCCTTCCACAACATCAAACTTTATCCTCAGATTTTTAAGCTCACGATCTGATATGAGAGGGTGTCCTCCTTTGGCCTTTGTCAAAAGGACTTGTAACTTGGAACAAAAAGATTCAATTACAAGCAAGGCCCGCATTACAATTTTTAAGATGCCTTGTGATTTCCCTGAGGTACTGGATGGCCCAAGAAGGCAACTGGAATGGTGTAGAAAAAAGTTAAAGCAAACCTATATTATTTAAAACTTTAAACGTATGCTTACTTTCGAGAAATTGTATTAATATAATTTATTATTTTATGGTAAATTTCTTCTAGGTTATTATTCTTTTCAATTGACAGAGAATGAAGAAGTTGTTTCCATGCTGGATCGATAATTGTGCCACTCAAATAAGTCCGGAGTGTACTAACGAAATGTAGAAAACGATGACGGTATCTAAAAATTTTCTCCAGTTTCCAATCTTTTTGTTTCGATTTGTAGTCTGAGTAAATCCCTTCCAGTAATAATTGCACTCGTTGTAACTGGAATAAGAGATTAAAGGTTGATTCTGCAAATGAAACTATTTCCCGTGTGAGGATTAGATTCAGGGGCCAGGATAATGAATATTTTAAACCAACTGAGTTTAGAACTTGGTATACTGAAACAAAATAATATATTAAAAAGTTTCTATTTAAAAATGCAGCTTTTGTTTTGTATTCTTATTCTTACTTGATGGAATTTTTCGTTGTTCAGACTCCAGATTTCTAAGTTCGCTGATTTCAGAGGCACCAGGTCCAATATATGTAAACTCAAAAAACTCCATTAAGGATTTAGTGGAAAGTTCATCACAGCCCGTTCCTTCGTAAAAAGATTCATTCAAGATTTCTTTTAATCTGCCGGATCGTGAACGTCGAGTTAAATCATCCAAACTTCGTAGACCTAAACTTTTTACTTCCTGGATTAAAAGGTTCCCCAGCGATTGTCCAAAGACTCCATTATGAAGAAACAAGTAATCATTAATCCTCCCAAGATGAGCAAAAAGTTTCTCTTCCACAATTAAATAATGCAGAATTGAAGAGTTGACCATTTTATACCTAAAGATATAATAAAAACGTAAGAACCAGAGAAAAAGGAAAAAATTTAACCACTTTTCCACTTACTGCACAGTCAAAGGAATCGAAATGGACTCAGCTACAAAGTAATTGATTAAGCAAGATTCATCTGCAGATTTTGAACTCGGAACCGAAGTTGTTTGACATGGTAGCTGGCCTGATTCAACTCCAACAGTTACAAAAGGCTTCCCTGTTCCAAGCATAATAAAATTGAATGAAATCTACGAATAAGTTTTTTAAGAAACGATTTCTATTTCACATACAAAATATTTCAAAACTTGGTTCCTCATATGGTTCACTTCTTGTCAATGAAGTAAATCGGTCTGGATCCAATGCAACCTCATCTTGACCTTCCGTATTCTCCATTTTCTGTTCTTCTTGATCGTAACCTATCAGTACTTCCCTCATCGAAGTTGGAATTTTCTTTTTCGTTTTTTGACCCATGGATTTACGACCTATTGTGAAGGGCAAGTTATCAGGTAAGGGTAGAGGTCTAGCTTTCCTAGGTGACACATATGGGTCTGGGTGGGATGAATAATTAAGTGATGAGGCAATTTGGTGGGAATCTTGATGAGAGCGCAAATAAGGATTTGGAGATGTTATATACGGAGATTCAAAGACTTCCTGTTCCTTCTGCAATTCCAGTTGTGGAATGTCAATATTGGAACGGGAAAGACGTCTATCCAGTGGTACTGGTCCTGGTTCACTTCTAGAATCTGATAACTGAAATTCGGAGGCTTGTTTTGGCAGTGATATATCTTCAAGTGAATTAGATCGATTTCTCCCTGGTTGCTTTCCTTGTCGTTCAACTCGGTATATTTTTAGAATTCTATACATGTCATTTCGCCGGCGATATAATTCTTTACTAGATTCTGGATGTGAAAGTTTATATTCTAGTCGTACTCTGCTAATTTGGGAGAAATCCATTGGGATGTCATAGACTGAACATCGAAGAACATTCTTTAACTCATTTTGAATTTCCGATTGAAAAGTAGAATGGGTAGAAGCATGGAACTTCGATGATAAATCCAAGTATTTTGCATCTAGGTCTAACAAGTCGTTAAAATTTGAACAGAGGCCTAACGAAACAAACGGTTCAAGCTGAAAGTTGTATTTTCTATAAAGTTGTTTGGCTGAATCTTGTTTAGCAGTAGCAGATTGAAAAAGTGCGATACTTTTTCCTGTTTCAAGAATTAAATCGAGTAAAGTTTGTGATAGGAATCTTGGTTTTTGATCCTTTTCCTCATATAATCGCATCCAATGACTTCGGGTGTTATTATTAGTATATCGAGGGTCAGCTAACTCAGCATCATTTATCCCAATGTGGAATTCACCGGAACCAAGTAAACCACGAAAAGTCCAGTCAGAAATATGTCTAACAGAAGAAGAACCAAATATAATTTTATTTTCTTTTGAATCCGTATGCTTAATACATACAAAATATCTTACCTCATGTAACCAACTACAGCTTCCTTATAAATCCCTTCTATTAAGTCTTTTAAAGTTGGATGTTTGACTGTGTTAAACATGCTGAAGAGAGTTCCAATGAATTCTAAAGTTGGAATTGTGTCTGCTAGCACAATTATTTCGTGAAGAAGGTAAAGTTGAGGAAGAAGAACCTATAAAATAAGTAAAATGCAATTAATTAAATGTTGTTCCAATTGTGAATTAGATAGAGGTAACTAACTATACCTTTGGCAATTTGTTCAATCCCACCAACGTCCGAACTACTTCCCCTTGAACCATAATAAACGACTCATAGTCTTCTATATATCGACTTAAAGTTTTAATTACAAAATTGTAGACATAATTCCTTGCATTTTCAGCAAGTAAACTATCTGTGATTCGTTCTGTAACTTTGTGTACGAGTGTCTTGAACGCTGAGCCAACTAAAAGTAAGGGTACTGTGAAGTTATCCAGCGTTGTTGGACTAATTCCTGGAACTAAGAATCTTCGATTCCATTGGAATTCATCGGAACCTGGAGAATCTCGTTCAAATGAGTCCGACTCTCGTCCACACATTAAATGAAGACAATGGCTAATAAATTCTGATAATTGAACAAAGCCTGGTTCTTGATATGAAGATTTGATTTTGGAAATAGTTGAGTCTGGATTGTTGGATTCTAGTATTTTCCAGTGATTGAGAGCAATTGGTCCTTTGGGTCCATTCTCTGAAATGAACTGTTGTGTTTCTAGTATATCTCGACTTCTTGTATTCTCACAATTAAATTCTATCGAACGATACGGAAATGGTGCAAGTATATCATCCCAGGAAACAGTCCAACCATAGGTAGAATAACGTTCTAATTGAAATTGGGAACCTTGGTGTTCGTACTTGAGACTGGCATTGACATTGTGGTAAAGCTCTTCCGTCTCTTGGTACATACTATCAACAGAACTTTGGGCTGAGCCACGACCTTCATCTTCATCAGTAACAATTGATGTTGGTGGTTTAGTTGAACTTGAATCAAAGAGTAAGCCAGTGTAATGGTTATGACCGAAATAGTCATCCCCGGAACCTGTCCCACCAACGCCAACCCCAAAGCCCAAAATTGGTTCATATTGAAGGAATTGTCCAGAAACATAAGGATCCACATAGAGGCCTAAGGGTTGATCTAACGGAGGCGGATTTTGGATGTAGTTGGACAAATAAGTGTCAATTTGATGTCTTCTGCGTGTCCAATCAGTATCTTTAGTGACTGGGGCAGGGGCATAACATTTCAGATCCGAATCTGCATCACGCCCTATGTTCAGGTTAAGGTTCCCATTCCAATCTGTACTTGTAGCATAAAATGTTGGATGGTGGAAGTCAAGGGTAGGGAGGATAAGTCTAGGGAGTTGGGGCACATAGTTAGTATGGGGTGGGAGGATTAGATGGACAGAATTACAATGGGTTTGACTGTGGCAGTGGTCCATCCTCATGTCACTCTGTTGGTGCGTCTGTCTCTCCGTCAAGGAAAACGAAGGGCAACGGCAAAGACAAGGGTCACTTTGAGGGTACTTCGTGTTCCTGTTCAATTTATTTATTCTTGATCTTGACATATTGCATATTGCCGGCTTGCTATTCAAAACTTAGTTCACGTGGTGGTTCAAAAATTCACATAATAATAATATTAATAATAATAACAAAACAAAGAGGAAGAAGTGGCGGGTACTAAAATATTTGAGCGGCTTTGAGGTCTATAATATAAGAAAAGGAAGGCTTTGATTTAATTCAATTCAGACAGCGGACCGGACAGAGACAGGAGTGACAGTCAACAGTACATATAGTACAACTCGTTGGTGATCAGTCTCAGTGGTCTGTTCGTCGCTTGGACACTTGGAGTTGGATCTAGAGATCCAGTTCATCAATCATTACAAATACAAATAAGGTAATTAATTAGCATCTAGTAATTGTAGAAGTTCATAATCACAATCACAATACAGTTGAATCAATCGTTTAGTTTTCCACACAGTCACAGGTGACACTTGACATTGACACAACTGTTGGCCTTGGCCGAGGCTCTCATCGTCATCCGGTCACCACTAAGAATGGAGTCCACTAATAAGAATCGGCGTCGTTCGGTGAGTTAAACTTAATTTGTTTGTTTGCCTTCACTCACTCATCTGCTCAGTGCTACTGTTCTTGTTTTACTGACATTGACCTTGACTTTAACTATATTTATTTATTTGTCCTAATTTTCTTCTAGATTCTGAAACAACCAAATCCTCCCGCGGAAGACACAACCACAGTCACCACAATCCCCCCTTCAGTCGACTCAGAAAATATCAATGTCACTACAACATATCAACTAAAGCGAAGAGTTAGTTTTCATTCTCATACCCGTGTCAGGTAGGTCTCGTCAGAGTTAGGAATAAGTAATTGAGCTCATTAATTATTTTTGCATTTCTTATCACAGACAAATGAGTCCAAAAAATAAAACAATTATGGGTGATTTCGGTATGGACATTACACAAATGGCTTCCTCATCCTCAGCATATGCCAGTGCCAGGGAATCCCAGTCCAATCCAAAAGATAAAACAATTCTTGGTGAATTTGGTATGGACATAACAAGAATGGATCCTACAGCGTATCCCACTCAATTTCAGTCCAATCCCAAAAATAAAACAATTCTTGATGAATTCGGTATGGACATTACGCAATTGGATTCCTCAGCATATGCCAGTTCCAGTCCATCTCAGTCCAATCCAAAAAATAAAACAATTATTGATGAATTAGGTATGGACATTACACAAATAGAGTCATCAGCATATCCCACTCAATCTCAGCCCAATCCAAAAAATAAAACAATTCTTGGTGAATTGGGTATGGACATTACCCAAGTGGCTTCCTCAGCATATGGCAGTGCCAGAGAATCTCAGTCCAATCCAAAAGATAAAACAATTCTTGGTGAATTTGGTATGGACATAACAAGAATGGATTCCTCAGCATATCCCACTCAATCTCAGTCCAACCCAAAAAATAGAACAATTCTTGGTGAATTGGGTATGGGCATTACACAAATGGAGTCATCAGCATATCCCGCTCAATCTCAGTGCAACCCAAAAAATAGAACAATCTTTGGTGAATTGGGTATGGACATTACACAAGTGGCTTCCTCAGCATATGCCAGTGCCAGAGAATCTCAGTCCAATCCAAAAGATAAAACAATTCTTGGTGAATTTGGTATGGACATAACAAGAATGGATTCCTCAGCATATCCCACTCAATCTCAGTCCAACCCAAAAAATAGAACAATTCTTGGTGAATTGGGTATGGGCATTACACAAATGGAGTCATCAGCATATCCCGCTCAATCTCAGTGCAACCCAAAAAATAGAACAATCTTTGGTGAATTGGGTATGGACATTACACAAGTGGCTTCCTCAGCATATGCCAGTGCCAGAGAATCTCAGTCCAATCCAAAAGATAAAACAATTCTTGGTGGATTTGGTATGGACATAACAAGAATGGATTCCTCAGCATATCCCACTCAATCTCAGTCCAATCCAAAAAATAAAACAATTCTTGGTGAATTGGGTATGGACATTACACAAATGGCTTTCCCAGCATATGCCAGTGCCAGTCAGTCTCAGTCCAATCCAAAAAATAAAACAATTCTGGATGAATTCGGTGTGGACATTACACAAATTGATTCCTCAGCATATCCCACTCAATCTCAGCCCAATTCAAAAAATAAAACAATTCTTGGTGAATTGGGTATGGACATTACACAAATGGCTTCCTCAGCATATCCCACTCAATCTCAGTCCAATCCAAAAAATGAAACAATTCTTGGTGAATTGGGTATGGACATTACACAAATGGCTTCCTCAGCATATCCCACTCAATCTCAGTCAAATCCAAAAAATAAAACAATTCTTGGTGAATTGGGTATGGACATTACACAAATGGCTTCCTCAGCATATCCTACTCAATCTCAGTCCAATCCAAAAAATAAAACAATTCTTGGTGAATTTGGTATGGACATAACAAGAATGGATTCCTCAGCATATCCCAGTCAATCTCAGTCCAATCCAAAAAATAAAACAGTTCTTAATGAATTTGGTGTGGGCATTACATTAAAAGATTCCTCATCATTTCCCAGTCAATCTCAGCCTAAGCCAAAAAGTAAAGCAATTCTTGGTGAATCTTCAACACAACCTATCCAACCTCGAATCATTTTCACGCAAATGGAGGGTAATTTCTTAGAAGCTGTTACAGCTCCTGTTGGGAAATTAAATAGAGAAAAACCCAAATCTAAGTATGGAAAATTTGCTTTGGTAAATACTCCTGGATCTAAGAAAACTCGGGGATTTAAGATGGAAATGGAACCTCGTTGTCAAACTTCAATTCCTAATTCTGAGAAAATTAAAATTGGTACGGACAGCACACGAATGGAACCTTCAGCACAACCCATCCAGTCTCAGTCCAACATGAAAAGTCGGCCTGAAACGGACATTGGGCGAATGGAATCTTCGGCACAACCCATCCAATCTCAGTCCAATATGAAAAGTCGACCTGAAACGGACATTGGGCGAATGGAACCTTCAGCACAACCAATCCAGTTTCAGTCCAATGTAAAAAGTCGACCTGAAACGGAAATTGGGCGAACGGATGTTTCAGCTCAACTCATCCAGTCTCAATCCATAATGAAAATTCCACCTGAAACGAACATTGGGCGAATGGAACCTTCAGCACAACCATTCCAGTCTCAATCCAATATGAAAAGTCGGCAAATAGAACCTTCAGTGAAATCCGTCCAGTCTCAATTCAATATGAAAAGTCGACCTGATACGGAAATTGGGCGAACGGATCTTTCAGCTCAACTCATCCAGTCTCAATCCAATGTAAAAGGTCGACCTGATACGGAAATTGGGCGAACGAATCTTTCAGCTCAACTCATCCAGTCTCAATCCATAATGAAAATTCCACCTGATACAGAAACTGGGAGAACGGATCTTTCAGCTCAACTCATCGAGTCTCAATCCAATATGAAAAGTCGGCCTGAAACGGACATTGGGCGAATGGAATCTTCGGCACAACCCATCCAATCTCAGTTCAATATGAAAAGTCGACCTGAAACGGACATTGGGCGAATGGAACCTTCAGCACAACCAATCCAGTCTCAGTCCAATGTAAAAAGTCGACCTGAAACGGAAATTGGACGGAAGGAATCTTCAGTGCAACGCATCCAGTCTAAATCCAATATTAAAAGTCAAACAACTGTTGGTGAAATTGGTACAGGCATTACACAACTGGAACTTTCAGCGCAATCCTTCCAGGAATCTTCAGTGCAACCCATCCAGTCTAAATCCAATATTAAAAGTCAAACAACTGTTGGTGAAATTGGTACAGGCATTACACAAGAACTGGAACTTTCAGCGCAATCCTTCCAGTCTCAGTCCTACATTAAAAACCAAACAATTGTTGGTGAAGTTGGTTTGGACATTGGACAAATTCGTTCTAAACCTGGCTCATTTCCTGTACCTGAGAAAACAGATTACTTTCTTAAGTATGGATCCAAGATCATGGAGGATAATACTGAAGCATATATGAAACTTTTGAGTGAGACATGTAAAGAACTGATTCCACTACCGTTGGATACATTGAATAAGTTTCTAGCTAAATACGGAAACCAATTTGATCCTCGTGCAATTAATAAAATCCGTCGTGGTAACGCCCTCCACCTTGTCACTCAAATGTCCGTAGATGAAGTTTTGGATCCTAGTAATGCCATAGTTAAACAAATTCTCACTAAATCAATGTAATCTTAAGTAGACTTGGGGCTTTGCTTGAAACATAAACCAGTTCAAAATTACACGTGTTCAATAAGAGTTGCTTAAACTTTTTTCTTATTCTTAGTCTTTCGATAATTTCTCCTTATCAATTAAATTATTCTCTTATACTCCATTTTTTGTACATCAATTAAAAATTATGAAGTAATAATTAATAAACCCAGTAAACAGTTTCTTTAAAGCATTAAATTTATCCAATCTGCAGAGTATTTGTTGTGGTACATACTTAAACGCATATCAACTTTTTCCATATTTTTTAGAAGTAACATTGCTTTTGAAAAGTTGAAATTGAGCATTTGTTCACCAAGCTACAAAAAAGAAAGCCAAATATACCAAGCAAGAAAATGAAATTCCATAGGAAATTCGACACGGTGTCCAAATTCTGTTTGCCTGTCGTGAGAAAATTTGAATTTTATGATTAGGTTAAGTTAAGAAGAAGACCATCAAACAACCTTCAGTTAAAGTTATTGACTAATGTAATGTAATAGATTTGTTTAATTTATGCTATCATATTCATTGAAACTTGTATTATTATGAATTCTGAACAGTTGTTGAAGTTCAGAGAAACAGAACTCAACGTTAAATATATATCCGACGGTGAACTTAATTTCCAGATACCAGACCAGAGAAAGATATTTAATTTATTCATGTCATGGACTTCTCAATTAGTCGATATGAGACAAAGTTTTATGTTTTATTTTGATAGTATTCATTGAATCTCAAAAAATTAAAAGATTCTCGAAGAACGGCAGATTTTCTAAATTTTATTTCCAAGTAGAATGCCGATAAGACGGCTGGCGACATTTGTTCTGTTTTTTATACAAAACACTAGTACTGTAGTTTCTAATAAAAACTCATGGTGTAAGGAAAATTCATTGGAAAATATACAATGTTTCACTCCAAAATTTACTATTAAAAGTGACTGGGTAAAACATTTACAGATATTATATTTTATTGAAATTTTACATTGTTAACATTTTCAATGATTTGCGTAGTTGAAGACACTGCTCATATCTATAGACCAATTGGCTCAAAAGGAAATTATTATTCAATTGTCCAAATAATTGCTGGTACACAAATGAAGAGTCAGAAAAAGTTTAATAAATTATGTTTTAAAAGAAAGCATACCATGAGAATGCTTGATGGGAAGAAATACATTATACAAAAATATTCAATGTTTGGAGTAGTCAAGCAAGCTGAACTGATCGAAAGAAAGCGTTGAGCCAAACAAGTTTTAACCAAAGTCCAGGTAAAAAAAATATGGCGAAATATGTATGGAATTCAGGCAGCTTTTCATTATGAGAATCAAACTTAATATATGAAACAATGTATACCGTTTGGAAGAGTCAAAGTAGTTCAATATATTTGGTTTTGTCATGTACCGAAGATTATGGCTTGACGTGGTTCACGGCTTCAAAAACCCCTAAAATTAACTACAAAGATAGAAAAACTATAATTAAGTTAATCACAAAACTTGGATTTAATCCTCTAATGGCTGTAGAGGGTGAAGTTGACAATTGCGATTTTTAAAAATGTACAACATTTTACAGGCTTTGTAATAGTATTTTCTAAAAAAAAAATTCTATTACATTAAAAATTTAGCTTCTAACTAAATGTTGGTGAATGAGTTTTTATAGCTTTATAGAATGCAAGAAATGGGATAGAGAAAGGCTCGTTATATTTTATAAATATGTAATCTGTTGATCAAATCGACTGATTATTCACTACTGACAAACCTACTGAACAAAACTTTACTCTTAAGAATTGTCCATTCATTTAAGAAAAAATTTTCGGAAGCTAAAATTTTAATAATAGGGAGTTAAAATGCTCAGCCTTTTTTACCTGATTATAACATATGCAGATAAATATAACATATTCAAAGTAAGGATTCATACGTTTTTGTTCCAGTGAAGCTTCCTTATTTAAGTACTTCACTTTCTTATCTCGTAATACTAACCCAATTTGGAACTATTTCTTGTTTGACATTCATATTATATCTCAGTTCAGTACTTACAGTTTCAGATAGAATCTTTGGGATTGGATTAATATCAATTATTTTGGTCCTATTGGGACCACAAGTATTTGTGGCTTTAAAACCACATGTATTTTATGGACAAGAATTCAGCTCATCATTATTAAAACACTCTAAAATCATTTGTAAGTTATAATTCCAGAAAGTAATTAATTGATCCATTACTCCAATATAATATTTTGTATCGTTAGCATTGAATTACAACCAAAAATTTCCTTGTAAGAAAGATGGTTTCGAATGGCTGATGATCTTCGTTTATGGAGTATTAGAAGTATTTTCACTGACATTATTTCCATCACTCATGGCTGCATACTATACTCCAAATCCATTGTCAAATATTATTAACGTGATTGCACAATTCTGTTTGGAAAATTTCTACGATTCTGGATCTATAGAAGAATTACATTCTAAAGCATCCGTGGCAGCAATTGTAATCTACCATTCCGTCGAAATCATTGTAATGTTGGTTATCAGTGCTGCAAATATTCATGGAGCATTTCATATTGTTGCATTAGTACAGCATGGTTTAATGTTCCTAAGTTTTGAAACAAAGTCAATCCAACTTTTTTGGTAAGGAAAGGATTAAAAAGTTAATGTCAAGTTTACACTTTAGAATTGAGCTTTATTAACAAAATTCCAGGAATCAATCGTCCAACTCAATCACTCAATTTCATAGACGAGGGAAAATACGAGAAGACTATAAATTGGAAGAGTAAAGTTGGCCGAATCGGGTGAAATCGGGTGATGGTAAAGTTAGCCGATTTCTCGAAAATCGGGTGGTA
>JAQGCY010000825.1:0-13804 GCA_034700645.1 Xenylla mediterranea | reverse complement strand
TAAGGTCCATGGGAGTCACGGTACATGGGTGAGTTTTGGCTTATGAATTGTTGGGGATCATTGTTACTGGATACTGACTGCTCTTCTTCTTGACCATTCAGCATTCCTATCATCAGAAGTTTTAATAGAAACGAACTTTTTTATAGATATATTTATGATCAGTTTTACCTGGTGTGAAGTTCGGTATTTGATTATAAGGAAATCTTCTAAGAAGTAGATGAACAGTAGATTCCCCAGTTTTGATTATATGTATTGCTTGGGAATGAGTCATGTTTTGAGTGCTCACACCGTTAATTTGTAGAATTTGATCACCAACCTATACATACATTCAAAAGTCATGAAATTCTTATCCTTTGTCACTGAATTTAATATTGGTTCATCTCACCTGTATTCTTCCATCCGTAGCTGCTGGGCCATCTTCTGCAAGCCTTAGAACAAACAATGGCATATTTTGAAACTCTTTACCTCCCCTTATTGAAAATCCAAAACCCCGATTCCCTCGGTTTAATTGCACAGCAAATATTTGTTCCGGTAAATTTTCTTGATAAGTAGGCATAGGATAACTAAAAACCATGGTCAGATTGAATTTAAAATAAAACAAAATAATAAAATTTAAATCCCATTCTTACGTGGAAGTGAATTGAACAGGCTGATTCTCAATGAAATTAGTTCCAGGATCATAAGATTGATTAGGTTTAATAGCTAGGTTATCAAATTCATTAGTAAATATCCCAGTAACATGACCAGGAGAATGTTGCAATGATTGAGTTGTATTTGAGCTCATTTCATCTGATATTACAGGTAACACGCTCAGTGTCAGCACCAGACCTGAATCTTTGATTAACTGTACTACTTGACTATGATGAAGCTGGGATATGTCTACTTGATTCACGGCTAATATTCTATCTCCCACATGAATTTGACCGCATCGGTCAGCTGGACTCCCCTCCACAATTCGTCCTAGAATTACAGCAATTTGACTCATTCAGTATTGAGAAACGAATAGAAGAGAAGTTGTTGGACTAACCTATCGTGGCTCCAGCCTTGGTTGCACTCGAAATAATTACAAATCCGAACCCTTCAGTTGGCTGTCGGCGTAAAGTTAGGTGATGAGGAGAAGCAGGCGGAGAATGAGCAGATAACGCAACTGTAGTCAGATCGTTTGAAGGGGCAATAGGAGCATAGATTGGCCTTCTAATGGAAAGCCGAACTCTTCCATTTGCTGCAGCACGAGACATTAACTGAACAGCATTGTGATGAGAGGCACCAATTACGGAAACCCCATCTACTGCTACTAATTGATCATTTGTTTGCAAACGTCCATCACTAAATAATGTAAATATTGATTATGAACCATAAATATTGTTCTATGTTACAGCAACTTACAGATACGCCGCCCCTCTTGGAACAATATGCCCAACTGAAACTTGCGATCCTTCTTCAGTACCTCCAATTATTCTGAATCCAAATCCTTCCTGCCTTCTCTGTAATTCGATTGTCATTTCAATCCAATCTCGGATAACTGGCATTTGACTGAGATCGTTGGGAGCAAAGCTTGGTTCGTTAGAAGGCATCCCTACCGAAGTCGTCGAAAATCTTTCTCTTATAAATGAATTAGAATTTTGAGGATGCATTTGTGTTGATCTTGGGTGTTGAAATTCATTATAGTTTTCTCCATGACCGTTAAAGTGGCCTGAAGAGTCAAGAGAAGGAGTTTTAGGTCTTTCTGGCAATGTGTCCCTTAATCTCGGTCTTGTTCGTCCAAGATCTGCAGTTGGAGTTTTGCTTCGTGGAATTAAAGCACTTTTATTGGTGATTACATTCCCAGCAAACCCTTTAAATGATATCAAAAATGTGTTATAACTTAAAATAAAAATAAACATTAAATCAAGTGGTTGATTTAAAGTTAAACTTACTACTATTACTATTATTAGAATAAACTGGCTGAGCATGAACTCGCTGAATTGTTAAAGTTGCGGAACGACCCAATGGAAATTCTTTCAAGACTTGTACAACTTGAGTGTGACTTAGTCCTCGAAGATCTATTCCATCAATAGCAATCAGACGATCCCCTTCTTCTAAACCTCCGCAATGGGTTGAATCCAATACCTTTTTCACCTAAAATCAAAGTTATGAAATTAAAATTAGAACCAAAGATCTGTAACGATAGTTCAATCGACAAACCTTTTGACCAGCCACACTATCTGCAATAGTAAAGCCAAATCCACTAGTGCCTTTAATAATATCTAGTGTTAAAAACA
Source organism: Xenylla mediterranea (assembly GCA_034700645.1). Classification (NCBI taxonomy): domain Eukaryota; kingdom Metazoa; phylum Arthropoda; class Collembola; order Poduromorpha; family Hypogastruridae; genus Xenylla; species Xenylla mediterranea. The sequence goes on along the minus strand of JAQGCY010000825.1, from coordinate 11,543 downwards.
CTCCAGATTCAAAATTCAAGTGTTTTGGAAAGGTCCTGGCTTCATTTTTATTAGGTGAAGCATCCAATAATAGGTCAACACTGGCAGGTCTACCGGCTCCTGCTTTCCCATAAACATCGCGATCTCCGGACAGCTCTGGTAAAGAGTGAGCTGAGTGTGCAAGACTATCTGGTGTTGCTACTCTTCCTGCCCATTCCGCCATTCTCCTATATAGCACACATTGTTAACATTTTAGATAGCGTAAAATACATCGGAATAAAAATAAAACACACCCTTTATCTTCGCTGTCATTTGAAACCGGATTAACTGCTACTGTTGTTACTATTTCCGTATTTGGGTCTGCAGGATCAAATGGAAGGGGATAACCTCTGCAAACTTCCAGTTCAACTTCTTCCCCTGCTCCGATACTTTGGAAAATAGATACCATTTCTTGATGAGTGTAACCCAGCACACATCTTTCATTTACTTTCACGAGAACATCGCCAGTTCTTAACTTTCCGTCCCTCCACGCAGGGCCGTCCGTAACAACAGACCTTCAAATAAATTATTGTGTTAATTTATAACTTAAGATTAGTGATATAATGATAATGAAATTTCCATACTTGATTTGAAGAAACTCATCTAATCCATCATCATCGTCACCTCCAACAATCGTGAATCCTAAACCTCTTGATGATTTTAACAGAATAGTTTGGATTTTCTCTCCAACAAGTTGGTTGGGATCACGGGTGAAGAAATGCTGTCTGTCTCTTCCAGAAGTAGATCTTCGTATGTCATTTAGCTTTGTTTCACTCGGACCGATGGGAGTAGGATCATTTTGCACGGAGTTTGGAATATCATCAACACTATGAGCAAAATCTATGGGAGGTTTGGCTTGAGAAAATCGGTATGATGATGGTTTCGGTGGTGCAATTGGTGGGATTTTTTTAGGAGGTTCACCCGAACTTTCGAACGTATTGGCACTATGTGGGTGCAAACTCGACTTAGATACTTTCGCTTGTATAACTGGATTTTCAAACTGGGTTCGACGATTCACATGGTCAATATAGTATGTACCATAATGGGGATCATCAATTCTTTCCCACCCAAACGGAAGCTCATTGTCAGCACAATCTTCCAAGGCTTGCTTCTGAACTCTGGATAATCGAGGATCTAGCCAATGAGATGTTCCGGTATTGTGACTGGAAAACAAATTATAAGTGTTTATTTTGTAAACAATAGAGTTAAAATTTGCCTTTATTTTCCTTACTCAATGAAATAAACTTCTCCTTTCTCCGTATAAGACATTTCCCAATTAGATGGTAAAGGACCAAGTTCATCGGACGGCTGGACTCTGCTCGAATAGTTCATTGGGGCTGGAAGAGCGGAAGACGTATTGGGATTAGGAGATGAACGATCATCATCACAAGCTCCAAGAGCTTCCACATTTGACCTATTTCTTCGTCTTTTGCCTTCGGAACTCGGATGCATTCCTGGAAGTATTGTGGACCGATTCTCATTTGTACTAGCTCCAATATTGTTAGACGTTGAAGAACTTGGCTTTAACTTGCTTGCCCATGGTTTCGGTGTTCCATAATGATTACCTGAAAAAGAAATATTATTTATGTTATTAAAAAATTCTTAAAGGATTCATTAAGTAGAATTATTGGAATTCTTATTTATCATACCAGCATAAATTCCGCTCTCGAGTAAACTGCCATTCCGTTCTAAATCCATGAAATCTTCGACAGTTAAAAATGTGTAGTCGACTCCAGGGATTTCACCAGGTCTTGGAGGTCTTGTAGTTACAGGAACTGTTCTTAAATATAAATTATCTCGTACTACACCTTGAAGAGCATGATCTACAGAGCCTTTCTGAAATCTTGTATTTAAATAAGATCTTAGCTCAGGTCCCAAGCTTCCTGTAAAACCATTTGGTATCTCACATAAACATAGGAAATATGATAAAAAGGAAGATAAGCACACATGTCAAATCCTAAACTGAAGAAATGCCAAGTTTCCTCTGAGACAACTTCAACTAGCTTTGGGTTCCTTCTACTTATTTACCGGATACAACTAGGAGTATTCGATAAAAGTATTACCACTCTTTCGTTAAAGAAAAACAAACAAGAAGTTAGTATTAATACAGGTCTCTCACGAAAATCAAATGTAAATAGTCAGATTTCAAACTCCATACCGAGTCAAATTTCTAATGTTGTCAGTAAATAAATCTAAGCTTAGTTAGTGATAGAAGTGGAACACAAAACAGAAACAGAGAATGCCAGAATTCATTTCTATTAATGTTAATGTTACAAATTTCCATACCTCTCGGGGCAACTGTAAGTGTAGCAGGTTGGAGTTGTTGGAGACAGTGATGTAATAGTGATAAAACGTCTGCTTGAGTATAACCAGCAACCTAAGACCCGAATAAAAAAAACAATGCAGTAATTAAAATTAAACTCAAATATTTACGAATGATGAATGAATTCCTACCAAGTAGAACTAGAATTTTATAGCTAAGGATAAGAATAAATGATTAATTTACTTAGGTTATTCATATTCTTGTTGTCTGCAGTGATTCATGACATTGGACTTCAATAACAAAATCTTATTCATTAGCGATTAGAAATTCCAAATTCCTTTGCATTACGCATTTATACATTAGTAATAGTAAAATAAAATATGGGAGAAAAGTTAATAGTTAAAACAGTTCACATTTTCTATATTTTCTTAATTTCTTATGCCTAACGCCTCAGCCTCTGTCGAAGTTGGCAGGCAGATGTTATGTTTCTTTAGAAAATAAAAATGGAACTAGAACATTTATTAAGTTTAAGTATCAAAAAGTAAAAACCAAGAAATCAAAATAATTCCACTTATTTCTTTACTCATACATACATACTCTACTCAAGTGATAAGAACAAACGTAAATGAATGCTTAAAATGTAAATGTTATCAACTGCATTCCATTTCTATGTCATCACATTCTTAAGCCAAGCTTTTTAGATATTGAATTAGAGTTATAGTTCCTTATCCTTGGTTCAACTTCAATTTCTTTCCTCAAGAAGTGTTACTACAAACTACGAATGGTTATGACGATGATGGTATTGCTATTTTTTCACTCTTTAAAACAAAAGTGTTCTAAAACAAAACAAAACTCTGAGTGAAGTGTAGTTTAGTCTAACTAACTCATCGAACCTAACTAACTAAACTGCAACATTCTAAAGAATTTTTAAATAACTTGGACGTTCGAAATTAAACACTTTACTAACTAACGTGTGTGGCGTTATGTGGGTCCAATATAGTTAAGTTTTCGAGAATACCAAACACATTTCTTTAGATAGAAAGTTCTATCCTAGGTTGTTCCGAAAACTAGAAAACTACATGGATTTTAATTAAAAAATTGAAACACTTTAGAATATAAGTAATGCCAAGTGTTTTGAATTAGTAGAACATCCATACATACATACATTTGGTAAACACTCATGGATCAATAAGCGTTTAATTATTAGGTGATGAATTATGAATTATAGTTATGGCTTATGGGTCAAAGGAATTGAGGAAAAACAAATAAGTTTTAGTTTTACTCATACATACACAAAATTCATGACAGGAGCTAGTGAAGTGAATTCTAGAAAATAGCGTCGTTTTCTCTTATTAAGCTATTAAGACATAATATGTGTGTCTTGTATTAGTATTTTGTATTGGAGATAAGATCTGCTATGCTACTGTTGTTTGTTTTGAATTTTATAATTAAACATCAAACATGACCTACCTGTTGCCCTTGTATATCAAGGATAATATCACCCGGCTGAAGATAACCCACGGAAATCCATGCATTAATATCCGAATTAATAATTCCAACATAGGCAAAATGACCATTTTCTGATCCACCAAGAATTTGTAATGGTATCATTGGTATATTAGATTTGAGACTTTCAACACTATCACTACCATCTTCATCCCCACCACCCCCACCATTCATATGATGAGCATGAGCTGCTGCTTCAATTGATGCTGGGACTCGAAGAACAACTTGTCTTAGGAGTTGACTCCAATGTCCACCCCCATTCCGAAGTTCTTCAAAAAAGTCTCTTCGACTATTACTCATTGAGCCCATGGGCAAAGACGGACCTAAGCCACGGTTTAGGGACGATTCTTCGGAAACTGGAGACACATGATGGTGGTAGTTATTATTATTAGTTCGATTGTTCATAGGATTGGAAATTGGTGGATTGTTATTCTGATCACTACTCCGGGGACTACTTGTACTTGGGATTGTATTACTATAAGTAGGGTTTCCATTACTATTATTTATATTATTATTAAGATTAAGATTAATATTACTGATACTACTACTGTTATTGAAATGGAGATTGGAATTAATGGATCTACTGTTGGAATTGGAACTATCTACAGAATCATGATTGTTAGACCTAATGTAAGGTTCCAATTGTTGGGGATGGGATGAGCTGGACATTGCCATTTTGCTCAATTTGTTTCAAGTTTTAGTAACAATGCAATGTACCAAGCAAATGTCAATTATTTAAATAGTCAGTTTATCACATATAGGACGCAATTTTTAATTTTCCTTGCATTTCAAAGCTCATCACTTCACATTTGACATTGGAATTGGACGGATTATTCGTTTATTTATACTTTTTCAATTACTGTTCGTTCACCGGATGAATACGTTTGATTGGGCATTGCTTTCTTTTAGTTAGAACTTAGAAAATGGAGCTTTGGCGTTTGGCATAATGAATGAATTGACAGTGTTAAATGGATTAGTCATTCAACAAACTTAGCAGCATCACTCACAACAATAGGCACCAAAAAACTATCCCTACTATAAATAGGTATTTTTAAACCGCTGCTAGAAAATTCTTGTGCTAACGCTAAGGGGTAACAATAGAAAAACCAACCCTCCCTGATGCTCAGGCTTACCGACTGTCACCGTAAACCGTTCAAGAAGATTGGACCAGTACCAGCGGGACCTTAGCCTAGGTTATTATTAGTTTTAGCAGAACCAAAACGTACACTCTTGACCAATTGACCTTTAACTCCATAGACAGTGAATTAAGGAGTAAGTGTAGCCCCTGAGCTAGCCCTGCCTGACCATGTGTGTGTCATCATAGTCCACATCCACAGTCACTGTCAACGTCAAGTGTAAGTCAATGTACTGGTACTAATACTATGGATGGGCATTACATATCACAACAACATCACATATTGATATTTGGTTGGACTGTTTGTATTGTAAGTATTGTATTGTAATTGTAGTAGTTTTAGTTTTTCAATTGGCCATTCCATTACTAAGGAAGGAAGGAAAAACTTTGAACATTGGATTTTTTGGGAGGACAAGCAACACATCCATCCACAACAAAAAAAATATGACAAGCAATAGGAATAGGAATAGGAAAAGGAACCAGCACAAAAATACAATAAAAAAAAGAGGTTCGTTCGTCGTTTTTTTTCCTTTATAATAATCTCCACAGTGCTGGGTACTAAAGTACTAACTAAAGTAACTGACTAACTATGTAAAAACGTACGTAAAAATGCCTCTACATCTACTGATAAAATGATCCCTTTTTTCCCTATTCTCTAAAGTGTACATAAGTACATGCAACATGCATAAATATGAATAGTAAATTTTCTATATTTCCATTGTTGCGTTATAATATTCTTTCTGAGATCAAAATCTTCATAAAAAAATAAATACTTCTTATACTTCTTATTCTTACTTTACTTACTTACTTTATGTCTTCTTTCTTATAATGCTTAAATACATTAGTTTAGTTAGGAGTAAATACTCATCAAAGCCTACTTTACTTTCTTTCATCTTCAATAATTCAATTCAATTCAAAAGAAACAACAAAAATATTCATTATTATTATATGCATGCATGTAGAATCAATCAAAATATTGAAATTTAATAGATGCAAATCCTTCCGCTAGAACCTTAAAAATTAGCTAAAATAAATGCATTAGAAATTGAAATTAGAAGAGTATATAGTAGTCCTTATGAAGCATCATTTGAATTTCTATTTTCTATGGACAATTTATACTGTGAAAGAAATGGGTTTGTTCTTATTACTGTTGGTATATTTTTTTATAAATGAAAATGAATATTATTATGATTATTAAGTATAGGAAGATGTGATGAACATACATGAAAAGCGTAAAAAAAAGTATTTTATAAGGCTAAGGCTACTTTAACTTTACTTTAATACCTTCCATCCATTCCAATTGACTCTCTATCTGACTAAACTCTACTTTAAGTTTAACTCATTAATATGCATAGGCAGAAAAAGTGGTATGCCAGCAATTCATGTACAGGTAAATATTATTATGATTGGAGCAGGTATATGTATATTAACGAATACGATAAGTAAGCATAAGGATTCTATTTGCCACTAACGTACTTTTCCAACCCTCTGAAATACAAAATAGAATAGAACGAGAACCCAGATAACTAGGTAAACCTGTGCTGAGGCTGACATTACATTCCATTTCATCTTCTTAAGTCAAGTCAACTCAATGAGAGAAATCTCTCCGACCAAAGCGTCTCTACAAAAATTAAATGTCAATAATTTTCTTAAGAGTTCGACATTTACTTAAGAAAACGATGAGATTCTTGTTCCATTGTCAGATTGAATGAATAATTGACTGACATAAAGTAGCATGATGGACTACTATTTACAAAACACATGCAACAATTAAAAATTTTTACTACTCGTATTACCAGATTTACTTGTCATAATGAATGATTTAATAGGCTCAACTTTAAACGGAATTACAACTTACAAGATGGAAAATATCGTAAAATAAAAATTCTTTCATATTGGTCCATTAGTCTTTCTTTTTTGAAATGACAAGGAAGGGTCATACGGAATTTTTAAAGCTACGAATTACGAATATGTACTTAAATTTCAAATTATAAGCATGAAATTTCTTTCGGATGAAATATTTTTAATTCATGTATTTATAATAGCATTTTATTATAATAATATCTGTAGGTTAAAGATACAATACATCGTAGCCCAATGGTATTGGTATATATGGAATAGCTGTAAGCTCACGTATTACAATTTTGCGATTTTTAGCCACAAAGGAATTAATTTCAATTAGATTTACTTTAAGTTTCAAATGGAAACTTGTCACAGTCTGTAAGGATCTTGATACAAAATTCAAGAAGTAAATATTCAAATAAATATATATTTGAAAAGAAATGATTTAATTAATAAGTGAATAACATCTTAGAAGAGAGAGAGAGAGAGAGCAAAGTAAGTAAGTCATGAACAGGATATAAAATGCTTATGCTAGCACCTAAATTTTTCAAGGAATTCGGAAAAAACTGGCTAGTTTTGACCTTGAGTAAATTCGTTAAGGAACTTTTCAACTTTGGGCCAAATAACATTGGTTTCAGTGCCCGAAAACTCTTTAAGCAATTTCATTTTCCGATAAAAATCCAGAACTGGGTTCACAGTGGCTTGGTATAATTCTAGTCTTTTTTGAACTGATTCTGGCTTATCGTCGTCTCTCTGTAATATTTAAAGTAAATTATTACTTTATCATTGTTTGAAGTCAGAGCTGTTCAGCGTCGTTTAACTACAACTTGAACAAACTTACTTGTACTAAATCTTCACCTGTAAGATCGTCCTTTCCCTAAAGCAGAGGAAATGTATAAGTTTGATGTTTGATATTCGAATATGGTGATTAATTGATACATTAAAACTTACAGGTACTTTTGGTGGATTGAAATCTAAATTATAAACCCTGCCACTTGGAGCATGAACCCATCTTGCTTTAATCCGATCAATTATAGTTGCAAACGGTACATCCAAATGAATCGCTACATTTGGTGGTGTAGTTTCATGAAGACGTGCAGCTTGTTCCTCACTCCTTGGGTATCCTAGAAAACAAAATAGCAAACATGAAAAAGTCCTGCCTTGTTTCAGGGACAAGGTGAAATTAATCTTACCATCAAGGAGCCATCCACTATCATTGATCTGTTTAATTTCATGTTCGATAAGTGGTGCCATTAAGGAAAACGGGACCAATTGACCAGAATCTACGATTGGTTTGATTTTCTTTCCGAACTCTGTTTCAGATCAACAAATTAAAAAATAAAACAGTACATAATATTTTGGAAATAGAAAGAATTACGAATATATACGTACCTGTTTGATTTAGCATATGGGACCTCAGTATATCACCACTGCTCAAATGTTTAAGATGGAAATTTTTAAGAATTCGGGTAGAAATAGTTCCTTTACCAGAACCTGGGGGTCCTATTATTACACCTAAAATTAACCTAGGACTCCTAGAACCCATGATTTACCTATTCCTTATTACTACTAGCTAAACAAGGAATAAGACAATAATAATAATCCCTACAACTATAATTATTAATCACAAGAATCGACCCTATTGGCACTTTGGCAGTGACAAATTGACAGGCATAACATAAGCACATGTTTTCTTACATATGAAATTTGCCTCGCTCTCTCTCTCTCTTCTCAATGTAATGTACAAAAGTATAAAACTACATCTAGACTAATTTGATTTTACTAAATTAAGACGCATCTCGCATACTGTCGGAAACAACACATTGTTGAATCGCTTTAACTAAATTTCCATGAAAGTCTGAATAATCACCATGATGAAGTTGATCAAACGTTCCAATTGGAAAATCCCATGTATAACTACAGGTGTTACAGTCACTGTGACATAACTTAACTTTATGTTCCAAATTGTTGGCTGGATTTGCTGGAGTTTCAACTACTTGTCTTTGTCGCCTATGATTTGATTCACAAACAAGAAACAACATTATTTCAACGCTAAACTGGTCACTGACTGCTCGAGAAGAGTTAAATAAATGCCAAAGCCAAAACTATCAGGAACTTACGGAAATAAGGGAATCTTGAACTTTTTCTTCAACTTTGTCATATCTACCAGAGAGTCTTTAACTTCTTTAACCTGAATGTTCTTAAATTGTGGAGTTGTACTATCGACCCATTTTGAAATTCGACGACCATCTTGCGGTAAACCAAGTTGTCTCCGCCTGTTATCAAATCCAAATAAATTTAGCCTTTCAACCTGGGAGATACTTTCCAGCGCATCCCAGTCGATTGTATGCTCAACAGGTTCGTCCTGTATGTTTCCATTGATGTTCTGTTGGTGTTCCTCATGGATGTTTGGATTAATGTTCGGTTCGACACCTACTTTTGGAGTAGTTTTGGGTTCAACGAGTTTCGTTCTTAAATAATCCAACTGTATACCTAGCCCTTCAACCTTATCAGCTTCGTTAGCTGCTGCATGACGTGCTCTCGCAGCGTAATGACGTGCTTTAAATTCCTCTAACATCCGAGCATTAGCTTCAGCTTTGGCTTGTTCTTCTGCCTCCTTTTTACGTTCTCGCTCTCGAAGAGCTTCTTCATATCCATCAGTTCGAGCTTTGCCTTCCGACTTCCTATAGTTCCAAGGAACTTCTAATCTTTGTCGCCTTCTGTCCATTGGGATCCAAATGAACTGTTGACAGATTACTAGAAGCAAATAATATTTCTGGTAATTTGAAATCAAATCACAAACTACAATTAAAAATACTTGAAACTTTCTGAACTGGGAAAACCTATGCTAATGCTTTGTAAATTCATAAGCTCAAAGCCCAACTGCTCATCTGTCTGTGCCTGTCTTTGTACGTAAGTAGTAATTGACGTTGACCTAATATTCCAGTCTAATTTTAAGACAATGTACACGAACAGAGTAACCACAGTTAACAGTAAAAGTAGGATTGGTTTTGGAGTCAAATTCCTGGATAAATACCTGAGTTAGATAAGACGATTTGCATAAATAAGGAATTAAAGGAACACAGAAGTAACAGGTCGAGCTACGGTACCTACGTAGATGGAACAAACCAAAGCTGTCCACCAAACAATACATAAATGAAGTTAGTTAATAATGCTCATTTCTTTATCTCTAACTTTTATCATTGGTCAATTGCCAGTTGTCAATTGTGATTCTAATTAATTTTACAATTGGAAATAACTGCCTGTGCTTCAATTGTTTTAATTTACAAATTGAATAGATGCATTCTATGTTTTATGTACGCCATTCATTATTCTCACTTTACTCATGAAGCTAATTGCTAATTCTCATTAATTCCATCATTGTTTTTATCACATCAACTCAAATTCATTGGAAAAACAAATCAATTTATCAGTTCAGGAGGTGTGGACAGTGGATTTTACATGCAGTACATTACATGAGAGATAGGACGTACCTTTGACCTTCCGTGGGGTTAGGAATTGGATTGGATTGGAAGCCGAACAGGAAGCAAGTGGCGCTGGGCAGGCAGGCAGACAGCACACTGGACTTCTGAGATCTTGGAAATGAATCGAGGCTTGATACTACACATAGATTTTATAATCTGCTAGTTGTAATTGTTTATAGTTAAATATTAATTAGCTAAATCTACTTCTCCTACTACAACTAAACAACTACGTAGAACAATCGTCCAAGTGCAACTATAAACTCCGGCGAATTCTTATGAATGGGATTCGGGTCTGTTTTGTCTGTCTACTGTCAACTGTTCCAGGCGCCAGTCCAAGTCTACAGAATCAGACAGTCACTGTCACAGTACAGTAAGACGAAGAGGCATGGATATGGATGTGACATCGCATTCGCTCGCAAAGCATTTGCATAAGAAAGGGTCCGCGATTGTTGTGTGTGTGTGTGTGGTAGATTTTTTTCATGCAAAAAATCCACCGAAGCTTCTACTAAACCATAAGCTATGCATAAATATTAAATGCAATGTTCAATTCTATAGATCAATAGCAAAATCAACATCAATTAATTAATTTTTCAAACATCAGGATCAACCCAAAATCAAATCATGCCAAGCTTATTAAATCCAAGATGGTATTAAGAAGAATTTTTCAAAAATGAACCAAAGCGTCCTATAAGATATTACGCATTGCCAATCCAAAATCCCATCATAAATTTCATTAATTAATTCTAATTTGTTGTAGTACTGGACTGGACTCCATTGCATTCCTCATTTGCAACGATCAGATATTTAGGGTTTTAATCATAGTTAAAAATCATTTTTCCTAATTATTTCTATGTAACTGCAAGTCTTGTCTGAAAATACTAAACTACTTTTTACATAATTATTACTTGATTGTTGATTATGTAAGAATAAATGTTTGTATAGCACTAATCTACTCCATCCATAATGTTCCTGCCCTGCATGTCACTGTTTCTGTCTGTGTCTCGTTGGTTTCTTAATCCATAATCATAATTCTTATTGCAAATATTTTGATGAAAGAAAAAAACTGGTTAAAATGACGAATAAGTCGAGCAAGTTCTTTGAGACTGTTGGATAATAATTAAGCATCACATCAATCCTTCTAATCTGATTTCGATCTTGTCGTTTGGAATATATGTATTTACGTATTGGAGATGGAGACTGACTGGTTTAGCAGCTACGACCAGTGTTCGGTAAAATCCACTTTTTTAAGTTTTATCCAGGCCAGGTGGAAAAAACGGTTTAATCCGGATAAAAC
>JAQGCY010000824.1:0-13807 GCA_034700645.1 Xenylla mediterranea | reverse complement strand
GCGAGATTTCCGTCGGGATCCACCACCGCATGAACCTCCTTTGCTCTCACGCTTCTGCTTACGTGGGCGAGATTTCCTTCGGGATCCACCACCGCATGAACCTCCTTTGCTCTCACGCTTCTGCTTACGTGGGCGAGATTTCCGTCGGGATCCTCCACCGCAAGAACCTCCTTTGCTCTCACGCTTCTGCTTACGTGGGCGAGATTTCCGCTTAGGACTTCCACCACCACCGGACTTCTTGCCACAGGATCCTCCCTTGCTTTTACGGGACCTCTTCTTCTTCCCAGAATCATTCTTGGAGCTAAATTAGCAAAAAATGGTTATTTTGAAATCTTTGGAATATAATTAAATTAGGTTTTAAAAGAAATACAAAATATGTAACTTACCTAGACCCCTTACGCCCTTTTCGTGGTCGACTACGGCAATGTCCTTTTACTGGAACTTCACATGAACCTCGGGAGCCCTCACGCTTCTGTTTACGTGGGCGAGATTTCCGCTTAGGACTACCACCGCCGCGGGACTTCTTTCCGCAGGATCCTCCCTTGCTTTCACGCTTCTGCTTCCGAGGACGAGATTTCCGTCGTGGACTACCACCACCGCCAGACTTCTTGCCGCAGGAACCTCCTTTACTCTCACGCTTCTGTTTACGTGGTCGAGATTTCCGCTTAGGACTACCACCACCCCGGGACTTCTTGCCACAGGATCCTCCTTTGCTTTTACGGGATTTCTTTTTCTTCCCGGAATCATTCTTGGAGCTAAATAAAGCAGAAGTAAAATCAGTTTGAAATGTTTGATTTAGAATTATTAGTTAAAATTCAAAGCAATACAAAATATTTAACTTACCTAGATTTAGATCCCTTACGTCCTTTTCGTGGTAAACTACGGCAATGCCCCTTTACTGGAACTTCACAGCTTCCTGGAGACTTGGGACGACTTTCTTTCTTATCGTCGGATGGTGGGTCATTGGAGTTCTTTCCAGCTTCGGATGATTCGTCATTGGCTTTCTTTCCACCTCCGGATGGTTCCTCATTGGCTTTCTTTCCAGGTTCATCTGTGCCCTTCTTCTCATTATTGGGTGTCCCGGCCCCATCATCGTTATTGCTTCCGAAAATCCCAGGAAAGAATTCAAAAGTTCCTTCAATATGATATCCAGCCTCATCAAATGAAAAATCCTTCTTTAAAGATGTTAAAGCTAAAAACCAAAAAAATTCATAAAAATTACTTATAACTTGAAACACGATTTAATCGAGAAATTTTCAATCAACAAATAATTTCTTATGTAAAAAAATATACTTACCCATTTTCTTTGAAAATCCAAAACAAAATCAAATTGCACAATCAAAAGTAAAATCCAATTAATTGAAGTGAAGGTCCGGAGGATTACTATTTTTTACTTAAGTTGAATGTAAATCCTACCGATTATTTGTTGTGAATTGTTTATTGTAATACACGAAAAAAAAAATTTGTTTGCGTTATAATAATAAAGACCGAATTAGAAAATTATTAAAAAAAATTCTAGAGTAGAGAACTCAAGAAATTATTACCTTCCCACTTGGAAGTTGACTGTTGAATGAGCCGAAAATCTGGATTACATCGCCTTTTATACCTTTTGAAAATCGGAGGAAACCGTAGGGATTCGGGGAAAATTTTGTTTGTTTATCGCTTATACAATCTCTCTCGAGGAAACCGTTTCTATGGATATAAGCGCAACGAAATTGGTTTTTTCTTGCAATTTTGCATGATTGCAAAATTTCCAACTAAAAGCTTTGCTTGTCCATTGTAAATTGTAACGTAACGATTTATTATTCTTAATTATTTGTTTGTAAAATTAACAATTTGATATTTATGGTTATGAATATGAATATAATAAAAATGCATTTGTTGCAATATGTCTGTTTATGAAAATCCTTAAAAACTTATTTAATAATAATACTTTGTAATTTGTATTTAGAACAAGAGAGCTGAGTAATCCGGTGTCTGGTCCGCTGTTGAATGAAGTAATGCAGAATTTGGAATTGAACTAATCGAAGTTGATTGACCAACTGTGGCTAATGTAGAACTAGAACAAGGATTCGAACTTAGACTTATTGTCTGTGAGGAGCCAGAAATAGGGGCCTTGGTACATTGAAGCGTAATTGTTTTTCTATTGGATGAGGATAATCCTAGTTGTTGGAGTGTATTGGAGTCTATGACCATTGTTGCTGTTGTTGTCCCACTGTGGAGTCGGTTTGTGGTGCTGAGAGCCATACCCTTAAGTTGGAATAGAATAAAAAATTGGCGGACAAACAACATGTACCACAAACATCGAGGAGTAACGAAAATCATAAACTTATCATAATGAAAATAATAACGTGCATAAATAAATACAATAGATAAAAAATATCAAGGTTCAAGTAAGCAATAAGAACATTCCAACGAAATCTAAAATACAGAAATTTACTACAGCCAAGTTTATTGCAAAGTCAAGTAAATATAAAATTACTGAATAAGTAAAAAAAAAAAACAAAGATAAAGTAAAGTAAAAATGTGTGTCAAACAAGGTAAAAGTAAAACTAATCAACGATTAAAGACTAGGTGGAAAAAAAATCTTAATGGAGCTAAAATAGGTAGAATTGGAATTAAGAAAGTACAAGTGTGCTTGGCATTGGCTTCAATTTACTTTTTCTTACTAATAATACCTACCTGTGTAGTACCACCAGTTGAATTTTGTACACTAACACCCAAATCCTCTAATTTAATAGGACGTCCAGATAGGATAGCTTGACTATGTAATTCATCAAGTTTGAGTCCAACGTTGGACGATAAGGATGATGGGATTGAGGCTAGTGTATGAGCTACTTGGATTTCTTTACCCTAAAGGACCATTTACAAAATTCATAATTACTTACTCATGTCTGACCTAATTTTGGATCTTACTCCTTGGAATGATCGAAGTTGTACAAGTTGTCCACTATTTGCCATATGTTGAAGATCAATTGCATTCCCCTGTCCTCCAATAAGTGCATGTGTATAGGCTGTACCTGGAGCCCCTTGAGTATGTGGTATAATAAATTCCAAATCTTGTGAAGTTCCACCTTGCTGCTGCTCCTAAACGAAAAACCAAAATGGTATTACAATTAGTAAAAATGACCATACAAAAGTTTCAAACCTGGGATTGTTGTTGCTGTTCTTGAGATTGTTGCTGCTGCTGGGCTGAGGTTGAATGAGGCGTAGATGCAGAAGCAGCAGAGGCTTGCTGGACAGTCGATTTCTTTGCATAAACTAATGTTTGATCACCAAAAGAACTTTGCTTAGACGCTTTATGGGGACGAGGTTTATAGGGAGATTTAGCAGAAGCATTAATACCATGATGTCGGGTTTTATGTTCCTTTAATTTGTCCCGTCGAGTTGAGGCATAGTCACACTCTTCACACTTAAATGGACGTTCATTGTAATGAATTCTTTCATGTCGAACTAAATGGGATTTTTCTAAGAATCTCCGGCCACAAATTGTACATGGATGTGGACGAACCCCGGCATGACTCCTCATATGAGAGTCCAACTGTGACTTTTTAGTCGTTGTATATTTACACTGGGCATCTTGGCATTTGAGTACTTCTCCTCCTGTAAACATAATTAATTTCATTAAGGTTTATAGATCTAAGCACCATAGTACTCACCATTACTTTTCTGTTTAACAGGTGGAGCACCTGCAGTAGATGAGTTTTTAGTTTTCTTGGTTCCTCCTGTTGCGACAGTTGGAACTGGAGAAGCAACGCTTCCAGCTGTTGAGACGGATGTAGATGGTACAGCAGATGAGGGTGCTGGGGTTGGATTTGTAATCGTATTAGCATTCGTATTATGATGTTGGGTTCTTTTATGATTTGTAAACTGTCCTAATTGTTTTGTAGTATATGAACACTGTGTGCAGGCATAGGTTTTCTCAGTGCTATGTCCAACAGCATGCTGGTCTAAAGAATTTTTAGAAGCAAATGTACGTCCACAAATGTTACCTATTAAAACAAGAGCAAACAAATCCATGTATAAAATGTAGTTATTAAATTTCTATAATTTACTCACATCGATATGGCTTTTCATTATTGTGAGATTTAAGATGAGCAGCTAAATTAGCTTTACTTCGACATTTAAACTCACAATCACAACATTGATATGGTTTCTGCTCAATATGTCCCATTTTGTGGCAAATTAATGAGCCAATCTTCATACATTGATATTCACCTGGAATTATAATAACATTAGTAATTAAAATAGAAATCCAGAAAATCAATAAGATAATCAAACTTACAAGAATGACATTTATAAGGTGGTCCTTCGTAATGTGTTTTCATATGCATAAAATAGTCTCTGTTCCATTTACAACTGAATCCACACTCACTACACTTGTATGTTACATCATGTGCATGGACTAAGGACACATGTCTTTCCAATCGAGAAACTTTCTTCGTATTAAATGGACATAAGTGACAACGATAACCATTTTCAGTTTGTATAGGATCACATTCCTCATCTCCGCTAGATTCTTCAATTGTATCAGGCAATAAACGTTTCCTCTTATTACTTCTTTCCCGTGTTAGTCGTACCCATCTTTGCATTTTCCGATTTTTACGAAGTTTAGATAGGATCTTGCGGCGTTTTTGCTCAATTGTTAATGGAACTGTAAAGGAAATATATTACGGGTATTAAATGACATATTCAGTTGTTAATACAAACACAAATTCAAAGCTTACGTCTTCGCTTTTGCTTTGCAGATCTGGGTTTTGGAAGTTCATGAGGAGTAGGCCACTTCTGATTGTTCTAATACCAAAACAAATCATTGGAATTTAGTTGAAAATTAAAACAATGAACTAATGGTGAAGAACTTACATCTCTGCCGTCTAACATGAGGGAAGTTGAGTCTGTCAAACCTTCCATTGCAGAATTAAATGCCATTTGGAGCAAGTTGTCTCCGTAGCCTAATGCTGGATCTGGTTCCTAAAATAAATAAATAATACAATTCTATAGAAATAATGCAACAAAAAGCTGGGATTGGTATTCACTTACAAGTCCAAAACGCTGTTCCAAAGCCTGAAACATTGGTTCATACTTTTCAACTTGAATTCCCTTTTGTGCAAGAGAATGAAGTACATAATAGAAGCACCGTTCTGATGCTCCATACAGTGGTTCTTGGTCAATATAATCAATAATTGAAGTTGGATCCATATTAACCCAATCAATATGAGTTAAGAATTGTTTAAAATCACGCTCACGATTTGGTATATCATGACAAACCCAACGACTCATAAATTTTACTGCTGCTTCATGTGGAATTCCATAGGCCTAAAACCAAAGAATCGAACAATTAATAATTGTATATGCTTCATTGCTATAGCTTGATTTATTTCAAACCTTTTCAGTAACAAACTGCTCAATTTGCTTTGGTGGTAAATCCATCATGATTTCATGATTAATCACTTCAGCCAAATTCCTTGTAACAAAGCCAACTGCAGCTTTAACAAGACTTGGTAAATTATACTTCTCCGCTGTTTGTTTAACTTGAAGACAATTGGCAACGTCCATGTACCTTTCTAAAAATTCTGCACAATATGCCTTAAGTTTCCCAACTAAGAAATGATGCGAAAGTCTGATTAGTTCTCCAACATTGTCTTTCTTCAACAGCACACCCCCAGTATAAAAATAATTGAGAAAATTTTGGAATGTATCTGGATCCTGTGAGCTAACTGCTAAGTGTTCTCTAATTGTTTTCTTTGATTTAAATATTGAATCAAAATATGCAGATCCCGCAGCAAGTACCATCCGATGTGCAAAAAATTGTTTACCTCCAACATGTAGGATAACATCACAAAATTTTTCACGTTCTCTTTGTTTACGAAAAAATTCAATCATTTCAATTCCACGTTGGGGTTCTTGGATTTGGATTCCATTAGTATCAGCAGGAGTAGCTAAGATTAATTGTTGTTGTACTTGATATTGTTGGTCTAGGAGAGCAGCAGCTTGTTGGGAATGGGCATGGCCATGGGATTGGGAGACAGCAACTGTCATTGCGTCGCCCGTCTCCATGTCTTGGGTTTTTATAGGTCAAGTAATCAGTTTCAATGTCAATATTAGGGGTCAACTATTTCTTATTTGGACATTTTGAACCATGAAACTTGGCGAGCATAGCATCAAACTTATGTTACTTTAATTAAGGCCAGTTGGTTGTGATTGTGGTGTCAATAACTAGATTAAAGCAATTCAAACCAATTTAGCAAGGACAACCTTTTAGCTTTAGGAACCTAACAAAATAAAAAGCCTTACCAGTATTTGCCGATGCCAAATCAGCCGGACATCTGTCAAATTTTGGTGAGGTCACAGGGCAGTTCAGGTCACACAGATTGAATAATCAGGACACATAAATAAATTGTAAAATCTAAAACAAACCAATGTTTTGTTTTGTTTTGATTCTGTGAACCTTGAGCTATTGAGTTCCTTTCCTTCTGTTTTGTTATTTTGGTTTCTTGGTGCAGAAAAAAGAGTCTTCGCATAGCCGCGTCCTCGTCCTCGACTTTAGCTTAGCGTTTGCATTCCTTTACTACAACTACAAGTACAATACAATACAACAGAAAAAGTAAGAACTTTCACCAACTATCCAATGTTGCCACAATAGAAAGAATCCATCAAAAATTGGAAAAATGTTGTTGCCAAATTGTATGTCGAATTTGTAATTGTAGGGCAATTTGCCATTGCCATATCGTAGTAAAGTAAAGTAATCGTGAATATAAGGTCATTACCACCGGAAAATAATATTAGGATAATTTGCATTGCAATTCTACTTCTGCATGATACATATACCTCGGAGAGTAAACGTGAAGAGTAGAGTTTTATACATATCAAAAATCATAAAAATACTTCACTTTAATTATTATTACATTACATTGCATGCTTATGCATTAATGTGAGCTACGTAAAACGGCATTAAATTGGTGCAAAAATTATCTATTTATGCATGTATAGCTCATTATTCATTCTGTTTGTCTCCTTTCCTTATCATTTTTTCAATTGAATGAAATTGAAAAAGGCAAGGCGTAACTAAAGTTATTAGTCATCATCAAATTAAAACCAAAAGCAATAGTGCAAAAAAGTTGATGTATCAAGTTTCAAGTGTAATATTCAACAATACGTTTACAACGCCTGATTTTTAGTTGTAAAAAAATATTCTTAAAACAAAATTATGTCTCATCAAACTGGAATTGAAGGTACTAAAAATATTTTAATAAAGTAAAACTTTTCATTGTTGCAAATGAAATTGTTGTGATTATGAAATTAATTAAATTATTTGCAATTCTAGCTAATGAAGACTTACGCTCATTTTTTGGAAAATGTCGGGATGGAAGTATACGATTGATCAAAATTAGTATTAAAGATGGTATGCAGCAGCTAATTTGTTTAATTAAGGTTATTCTTATTATTGCAATTTTTAAATTGTTCGTATTTTTTAGAGGAACTCTGCCTCACCGACTATGCAGAACCAAAATCTGAATCTTGGGAAAGTGATTTTGAAGATCTGATAACAGGGGTACTTGTTGAAAATGAACCTTGCTACATATTTTTTCGTCTAGAATCTAAAACAAATAGTGGTTATGAATGGTTACTATTTACATGGTCTCCGGAAACAAGTCCAGTCCGTCAAAAAATGTTATATGCATCAACTAAAGCAACCTTAAAAAAGGAATTTGGGGCTGGACAAATTAAGGAGGAAGTATTTGCTACAACAATGGTAAACATAGTGAAGTTTCTTCTACTATTCAAGCAACAATTGAATTCTTTGATTTTGATTCATTCTCCAGGAAGAAGCAACATGGAACGGATATCTTAAGCACAAGAAAAATCGTGATGCACCAGTACCACTTACAAATTCAGAAGAAGAAAAGGCTGAAATTAAACGAAATGAAGTTAATTCAGAGATTTCAGTAGATACTCGACATCAAACGCTCCAAGGGCTTATGTTCCCACTTACTACAAAAGCATTAGAAGCACTTAAAAAGTTTCAAAAGAAACATCTTAATTACGTACAACTTAAAATTGGTAATTTACGGAGCAATAACTATGATCTACTTCAGATAAAGACGTGGTCACGTTAACAAATTGTTTAATGCTTTACAGAGATTGAGGATGAACTGATTGAATTATCATCAACAAGTGATACGGATATTGAAACTTTGAGTAAACGAGTTCCTGAGTCAAATGCAAGATACCATGTTTTTCGTTTTCCACATTCTCACGAAAGTGATTTTGTTGAAAGTACTGGTGAGTAAAGGAAATTGGAAACTTGTGAAGATTACTTGCTAATTGTGATGTTATATTCAATAGTATTTATCTATTCAATGCCCGGCTACAATTGCACAATCAAAGAAAGAATGTTATATTCAAGTTGTAAAGCTCCTTTAATTACTGCAATGGAACATGATTTAGGATTTCAAGTGGATAAAAAGGTAAGTTGAAATTAATGGAATCTATAAAACTCCAATTAACAGTATTAATATTGAAATTTCCTCCACAGATTGAAATTGATAATGGAAATGAACTCACTGAAGAATTCTTACGTGAAGAACTTCATCCTACCAAGAGTCTCAATCGGCCTAAATTTGCCAAACCCAAAGGACCTGCAAATCGTGGAGCAAAGAGATTAACCAAAGCTACTCCTGGAAATGGAGATGTTGAAAATGAGAATGAGTAAAGTATTACTAAACATGCTCAAGAAATTTTAAAGTACGCCAAAGAAACATGCATGCAACATAAATTATGCAAATTGTAATTTAATTCATTGCTTCTGAATTGTTGAATCATGATCATGATTTGAGTCAATTAAAAACATGTACGTTATAATTATGCTTAAACTGAATTCGACTAGGGATTTATAGAATTTTCTAAAAGTGCTCGTGTCATGTGGCCGATTTTGTTGAACCACTTACTGAATTTACACTAGGCTTTTCGTCTGGGATTTGGGATAAAGACTGCTCCACTGGTGGAGTTTGTTGATTTAAATTATCACTCGATTCTAATATTGCTGCATGTAATTCTGTCATTGGGATTGGAACTCTTCCAGCTCTTTCGGCTGGCCTTGTAGCTACCATTTTCTCATATTCCTTATACTTTTTTAATTGAATGTCTTCATAAGATTTTGCAAGAACTTCATCCTGAGTAGTTCCTGCCAAAGCCAAGGCAAGTGCTGTAATCCCACCACCAATCAAGCCAAAAAGCCCACCTAAAGCATAGATTAAAATCAAAATTATGCTAAGTTGGAAAACTTAAACCTAATATGGGATTTTTCCTTAACGAACATACCAATAGTTGTTCCAGCCAACATGTACCTAGGTCCTTCTTTAAATTTGTATAAAAATCCAGCTACAGCTCCCCCACACATAGGATCAAGTACGCTTGATTTTCCTCTATAAGCGGATATACACATAGACGTATATCTAGTAGAAGATAACAAAATCAATTTATAAACCTTTGAAGTTTGAACTATGAGCAATTGCATTGGGTTAAACCGAAGAAACTCACGAATAAATTGCACTAAAAATCCCAACTCTCCATCCAACTCTAAAGGCACCGGATCCCAAGCCCATAAGAACTGTTTCTTGCAACTTTGACTAGAATTAGAAGGAATAAAATAAATTTTTGCACCGTTTCATGAATAATTGATTCTTTATATTTACCCTGGCCATAAGCGGTGTTTCAAATGCAGTATGAGCATTAGAACGGAAAAAATTAACATATGAAATCCTAGATCTTCCAATTCCGCCGATACCTGCACCAACCAAAGCTGAAATCATTACAGTATTTGTTGCACGTATTACTTCCGGTTTATCTTGACCCCATTCACTGCAAGTGCAAATGTTTCGAATGATTAATACTTGACTAATTAAAGCTCTCGTGAGTCGTGACTTGGGTATTTTACTTACTCTTTTTCACGTAAATCAAGGATCCGTTCCCATCCGGTCATTTCCTCTTTCCGTTTAGCATATTCCTTATAAGCATTTTCATATCGGGTAGGTGCACGGATTTCTTCATCAATTGTTTCATCTGGATCATGTGTAAAACGGAACCACCATCCCATGATTGATGATTGTAATTAAGTATGACTGTTCAATTGAATCAATTGAATGATTATAAAGTAAAAGTTTTCCTTGTCCCAAGGTCAATGTCAAGTCCCCGACTTAAGTACCTAGTACAACAACAATCAGTTAAATGTGCATGCATGCATAAAATTAACCTATCAATTGACTTACCTAAGACATACGTACAACAATGCTTCTTGGAAATTGTGGATTGTTATGCAAAATTAATCATTAATCGAGGTCCATGTCCAAGTTCCAGCAATCAAAATCATATCAACCCTGGTACATTGTAATTCCATGTGTATAATGTAGGCAGTTAATGCAAATCCCGCATCATGTTTCAAAGCAATTTTAAAGACATTAAACCAGACTAATGTTCCTAAAAAAAAATATTCCAAGTTAAGTTGCTGCTAATGCTAAGAAATTATTTGCTTAAATGCTAAGCTTGGCTAAAATGAGTTTGCATTAAATAAATGCTGAATTAATGAATCATAATTGTTAATTGCATCTGCATCGTTTAAATGGATCCATTTTACTAATCACATTGACTCCTAAAAATTGTAGGATGGTCGTGCTGTATCGATAACGGAAAATTCGATATAACATTTATCGTAGGACTTCAGTATCAGCATCAGCAGTTCAGCACAAGAAATTTTCCAACCCTTGGTCGAGTAACCCACTGACCGCGATAAGGAAGCGATTTACATTCGGCATTTACAAAACTTTCCAAGTTTCCAAAGCATCTATTTTCATTTTTAACCATATAAATAAAGCTTCTCAATAAATTTTGTCAACAAATATGATTTTCTCTGCCATTTTGTCAACTTCACTTCAACAATCAAATTCCAAAAATTCTACCAACTTGAGACTCATAATGGGACTAAATTGTACTAAGCACAACCAAACTATTTCTAGGAAAAATAAACACGGTGCACCAACAAAGTTGGAATCACTTCCTGGAATGGTACGTTCTTAATCCTGTACAAAGTACTGTGAAAATTTGTAGAAAAAAGTAATAAGCTTTGCTTTCATTGCATTTTTAGCTACGAGAGAAAATCTGGAAATTTTTAGATCAAAGATCCAAACTTGCTGTAAGACTTGTAAATAAAGAGTTCAAAGTCGAAATTGATCTTGGAAGTGGGTTAGATGTATTTGTAAATGATTATGATGAAGGAAACTTGGAATTTGTTCGAAGAGTTGAAGTGATCAAAGCCAATATATTACATATTTCGGATATATATTTTTATAATGAAGAACATTTTTCGCAAATGTCAGATCATCCTCTACATCAACCAATTCTTAGTGAAAGAATGTTAAATGCTCATGGTAAACATGGATATCTTACATTGCAACAGAAGAATGTTGGAAATATTGGAAATGATTATACTCATGAGAAGCATAAGGGAAGATATTCATTTACATTTCAAAAACAAAGTAACAAATATGATGCGATTTTTCGGTAAGTTTTGCTGTGATTGTTTGTGCTTTACATGAACATTTTATTGTGTTAATTGCTGCAATTGATAAATGTTTCAGGTGTAAATGGAACTTAGAAGAAATTGATATATGGGGTATCCTCACTCCTGCAATTCTTTTGAACGTTATCCTTCCATGCAGCTTTATACTCCATAAATTATCATTTAAATCTGTATCCCTTATGATCAAAACAATTAATCCACTTCCACGTCTTACACATAATATTGCACCATCCCCTCAAGACTATTGGATCTACGAATTCCCTAACTTAAATACTCTAGCCTTCCATTATGGATATTTTAACAATGCCAAACAAGATTTTTATGTGTTCAATGCCAATATGACATTTATACTAAGAACCTTCTTATGTCCCAAATTAACAACATTTCATGTCCTTCCAGATGAAAATGTACTCAATTTATTGCTATTTACACCAAGAAGAATTCCACATAAAAATTTAAATTGGGAAACGAATCCACTTAAATATTTTTTACATGAACATCGTAAAAATTTAAGGAGTTTAGATTTAGTACTATATCGCTCAACACTAGCTCCACTCGTACCATTCAATGAAGAACCTTATCGTGTACCAAAGAAATTAACAGAATATGGAATATTATTACCAAATTTACTTGCTTCAAGATATAATGTATCAACTGCGCTAGAAGAACAAAATTATTGGCAACATATTCTAACACAGCAAAATAACTTAAAAACTATAACAATTCAAGCTGAACTATGGAATGATTTTACAAAATTATTTATATTCCTCAGACAATATGTTATCCCAGATAATTTAAGAACTCTAACAAAAATATATATACAATCATACTTTAAAAAAGCAGACCCTTCAGATTTTTATGCAACTTTAGCTGAATCCGAAAATGCAGAAAAGAATATTCATATGCGTAAAATGGATTTTGCAATGTTTGGAAGATGCAAGAATTTAAGAAATCTTCATGTTTCACTTTTTGATCTTGGAAAAGTATCTGCAAGTGGACCAGCTAATATTGCAGCTCCAAAGTATGTTGCAAACAACTTGGGTGAATTACCACAAAGTTTAGAGGACATTGAAATTATTGGGATTAAATGTCATTCAAAGGATTTACTAAAATTGGGTATGGAAGGAATGGATTTGTATAATAATTTTTCAAATACTAAATTTCTTATATAATTTTACAGCAACAATTGAAAATCTAACCCGTGTAACCCTTATGGACGTTGGAGATAATGGAGAATTTGGTATTACATATTCAGTAGCAAAAGCATTTTTATTTCATAAGGATATGGAATACCTTAGATTTCGTGGATTTAATCGATTTACTGGTGAAACAAAAAATTTAGTATATCTAATTGTAAAATTTTATGGAAAGTATTCAGATGATATAGAATTAGAGAATCCCCATGAATTGAGAACATTTACAGATTTCATTCCATGTTTATTTTGTTTTAGACCACATACTTAAACAAAACAACTTAAACTTCTAAAAATAAACTTTAAAATGGTTAAGCCTATTGTTATTATTATTATTCACATTCTTGGGAACAATATTTTTAGATTTTGTAACTGTTTTGCCAAGGCTTTTTGGTATTTATATACTAATAAGAGGAACATGTACCTGTCTACTGTATTTGATACTTGATTAGAAAGTAGAATATTTCATTTGAGAAAAATATCACATACTGTAGACAGGTACATATTACCCTTATTGGCATATAAATACCGGAAAGCCTTTGCAAAACATCAGTCCAACTTTGATGGTTGGACTCAATACAAAAAAATTTTTTGTGGCTGTTGGGGATGGTAGGTTAGGCCACGCTCTATATTTACAATTTTTTTTTTACTTAAGTTGTTATTATTATTCACCGAGTTAATGATCCAGAACCAGATCCATAGAAATCGAAGCCTAACGACTGATTTTTTCTATGTACATAATATTATTTTTATTTATATTGTAATATACACTTACTTTTGCTTGCCTTGGACTGGATTTGGGCCCACGGCCTCCCCGGGCCTCAGACCGTGGATCCGACGTCCTACCAGTTGGACTAGCGGCCCCAGCCAATTTATTTTATTTAAAAAACCAGATAATAAACCAAATAAATACTTTTAACTAACAAGCATCCATAACTCTTATTAACCAGCGAAATTGGTTTATGTGATTGTCGAAGCATACAGACCAAGGTTTATAGACTATTATCGTTACTATAGAAAAGATAAGTAAATTACGGCA